>JANZLC010000009.1:179428-194586 GCA_026413385.1 Erythroxylum gracilipes
ATGCTAATTAATGACATCTTGCTTAATTAATGCTAACACAGTCAATTAATTAGGTTAATCATGCTTATTTAAATAAATAAAAAATTTCGGGGCTAATAAATAAGATAATTGATATTTGTAGATCAAGATTGACATCTAATAATGCATCATGACCACTAAAATATTTAGGAATATCAAAGTGGTTTTGACTAACCTTTTTATGCATGATTTTCTATATAATTCAATGTTTTCTCATCCAATGCTCTTATTAGATATAAAACATGGAATTAATTTCTGCTCTATTGGAATCCAATCATATTAGTTCTCCACCATTAGCAATTGATTCAATTGATGACATTTGAAAAGTATTTTCAACATATTATTCTACCTTAGCCAAGGATTTCTAGAATCAATACTAATCGATAATAACAAAATACTCTCTGTAATTACTTTAGGATGATGAATCTTATATTGATTACTTAACTATTTTATATAGTTTATGTTATATCTAGTGACTATCGGTTAAGATAACATTGATTAGAATATGTTATAAATGACATCAAAACATAAAAAAACTCACAAGATACTTTGGAGATTTCAAGTCAAAAGATCACTTATACAATGATCATAATGAGAACTTCCCTAGGCATATAAGTAATGTTCCAAATGAAACTGACATATAGGGTCTGTTCAGTGAACTTGTTCTTTAACAAAACCCACATGTTTGTTTAAGTATCTCTATACTTTAGTCTATAAGATCGACTACATCCTTTATTAGAAAAAACATAACTTGTGTTAGTCTTGTTGTGTTTTATTAATGTCCAATCTTAACAGAACAATGACTATAAACAATTTAGGAATAATATATATATAGTAGCCCATCTCTACACTTAGGAATTTATCTGCTATATGAAGTCATATGAGTCATATCAAATGAGAATACATAAAGTTCATTTCATTTACAGGCATCATATTCACATACATGCATGAATTATGATTTAGTACACATTACAAAGATTATGAAAGATTTTAAATGTTTATGTTGTGATTTCGTGATTGTGAATTGATCATGTATTGACTTCTGGTTGGATGGACTACAATTAATGAATTGGAATTTTTTTAAGTCACAATTAGGTGATTGATGAAGTTCTATGTGCATCTAGTATATAAAAAATATTAATTGGTAAGATAAATTAATATATGGGAACTTAGCTTGATCAAGCCTAAGAAATAATGACACATGACATTAGTAATAGTGTGACATATGGCTTGATTAAATAAGTGACAAATGGCGGTTTAATTGTGTGACAAATGGCCCAGTGATTATGAGACAAATGGACTAATTATGGAGTGACAAATGGAAGTTGAAGTAGAAGACATATGGTTAGGCCATAGCATGACACTTGGCATGACATGTGTCCACCTTCTCCTCCACAAACTTACACCTACGATTTTCAGACATCAAAGACCATCTTCTCTTATTCTTTCTACATGCTATCTTCCTCTTTACCCTTCTCACTACCGATTTACACAACCTTACAACCTTAAGATTTTGCTAGAATTTTGCACTTTGATACTTCAATATTCTGCTGCCTTCATCTTGTTCTTGAAATCCCTCTCTATCTCGATCTTATTCTCAGACTATCCTTGCTAATTGGATGATTAATTTAACTTGAAGATTAATGTGGAATTAGGGAAAATCAAGTAAGTGATTTTTGATCTCTATGGCATGTTAAAATAGAAACATTCATGATGATTAAATTGAGATGAGTGATATATATGGTTGATGTTGAAGTTGTGTTGGAATTTGATGGATGAATGTATGGTTTCTGTTTTGTTTTTTATGCTTGAAAATAGTGGATTATATGGATGGTTTGGGTTGAGATTTGAAGTGTAAATGATGATGTAACTATGCAGAAAAATGGGTGTATTGGGGGTGTTCCTGAAGGTGACAAGTTAGGGTTATATGTATGAAGATGAATGATAGTTCTGTTTTAATTGTGATGCATGAAAGACTATGATTTAAGAGTGGCCAATTGAATGATTTTGAGTTGAAATTTGGAGATGAAATTGAAGAGGAAATGAAGTATAATTTAGGTATAATTGAGGTATGATCAATGGATTAGTATGATGGTGTTAGAATTTAGAAAAAGATTGAAGGAAAGGGATGGTGAACCGTCTGTTCACCCATCCTACGATCGTGGAAGCAACATGACCTCCTTCCCACAATCATGGGAAATGCCCTGGAGAAGAAAAGTTTATGTTTTTTTCTTTCCATAATTATGGCAAATGCTTGGGAAGTGAAAAACTCTGATTTGTGTGATTGTTGAACCGACTAAGGATAAGTTACTTTACTTTGGTGTAATTGGATTTGATTAAGGTTTGAAATGAACCTAGAAGGTTGTTTGATTGACTGATTAAGGGTTTGATAAGATTAGGTTGATAATTGATGTTAGAATTAAGGAATGGATTGTTTGATATCGATATATATGAATTTGGGAAGTACGTGTTGTTAAAGAAATGAAGGTGTTTTTATGAATGTAAGTGTGAATCAAAGGATATGAACAATGTAAATTAGATATGATTGAAGGAGAATTGGGTAGCTGTGTGAGTATGGAATGTTAGGAAGTTATGGATAAATGTATGATTGAACAAATTTAGAGTAATCGAGATTTCTTAAGGCATAACCTAATTGTAAACAAGTTATATACAAACTATAATTAATGAATGATCAAGATTTTTTAATAAGGATACATACCCGGGGAAAGTCAATTGAGCATGCATTGAACATAACATATATACATGTTTATGATTAGGTATGCATTTGATTAAACAAGTTAGTATCTATGTGTGTGTGTGTGTGTGTGTGTGTTACATGATATAGAAGCACAAATTGACCTATCGCATCCAAACATTACCAGATCGTCAATGAAATAGTTATTTTGGAGCATATTGTGAGTCAAACTAGATGTTCTCTCACCATAATCTAGTTGATTTGTTTAAAATTCAGTTATTGAATTGCTACTCATATGATTGTGATAATTCTGAACCATTAATTATTCGAGTAGATTAATATTCGGGAATGTATTGGAAGTGTTTCGTAAATATATATGAATATGGAAATATATGTTCTCAATTGAATGTTAAATGCCAGACTTAGATCCGAAGAATGAGATATATGACTAGAATATATCGAATGTGAAATAATGAATGCATAATATGTGAATTTTTGCATCTCATTACATTGAAATGCATGAACAGATAAAGGAGTTGTGACTGGAGTGACCCAAGTGAAAAAGAACTTAAAGCTCAGAAATTTGCACAAAGAGCCGGAAACTCAGTTATCAATGAGCCTAGTATCCATAATAGGTACGGGACAATATATAAAATGAGCCTGATATCTACAATAGATACGGGACAGTTAAATAGGCACTTGGTCACAACAAAGTAAAAATGAAGTGGAGTCACATGTGCGTTTGCATATCATCCTTATTTATTAAATGATTGAATGGATATACTATATTGACTAATTGAATTAACATGCCCATTCAAATAAGATGAAATATTGAATGGTTAAAATCAATGAATAATGTGATGTAATGTGAATTATTTATTTATATGACATATTTTGTAAACTGGACTATATATGTGTTATTGAGTGCTGATATGATTGAGCACATCGATGATGGTTTACTCACAGAGTTCACAAACTCATTAAAATTGCAATGTTGTTTTTCAGGTTTAGAGGAGTTCTAACTCCTAAACAGATAAAGTAGAGGTCTAGTACTTGTGTTTTGGAGAAAGAATGGCTCAAAGGTCGGTCAGCAAACATTAAAGAGTCTAGATAGAATATTTTGGTTTAACTTTCCACTTCATGTAGAACGTCTTGTAAAGAGTAGTAAACTCTTAGATGTTGTTGGTAATGCATATATATGGATTATATACTATAATGCCACAATGTATGTTCATGTTTATGAATAAAATGGGAAGTTTTGATCTTCTTAAATACTTGTGTTATGTATGATGCCTTAATAAGTGAATGTGATTGCTCTAACATGCCATTTCCATAGGGTATATTTCTCAGCTAATCTATGGATGCTCGGGAATATGCACTATGGTAGTGGTGTGTTACATGTTTCCTCCTCTCCATCTCTTACGGCACCTCCCACCCAGAAAACATGGAAGCAAATCATCAAAGACCAACTTACATCTTCCTTTACCTTCAGCCTACCTGAGGAGATTGACAGTAAGTTGGTGGTTTGTCCGGATTTTGCAACACTTCAAGAAGGCGTTAGGAGCAGGAAAAACAACTATTGTGGGATTCTTCTTTGATGATCGACCAACTTTTCCTCTTATCCAACATTAGGCAAACAAAGTATAGAAACAAAGAGGACTCACCGATGTCTTGCTCTCAGAGGATAACCTCATTCTTTTTACTTTCTCCACTACCTCTGAAGCGAACAAAGTTTTGGAAAATGGACCTTGGCACTTTGGCAACCTGCCTATATTCTTGTAAATACGGCAACCTACCTTACGGTTCGACTCAATTAAGGTCCAAAATGTACCCCTTTGGATCAACTTCCATAGTATCCTGCTTAAGTATTGGACTACTCAGGGGTTAAGCTCATTAGATAGCTACATCGGAAAACCCTTATGCATGGATGAACATACTACCAGGAAGAAGCGTATAGGTTATGCTAGAATATGTATCAGTGTTAAGATTTCTAAAAACCTCCCAACTGAAATTCTTGTCCTGAGTTTAGGCGACGACAACAAACTCTATGAAGATTCTGTTGCTATCTCTTACCATTGGAAACCCCCTTCCACCTTACAAAACAAGATCTAGTAACCCACTGGGAAGGTTTTTAAAACTGGGTGTTACCAAGAACTAATGAGACTTCATGATTCCGAGCATTCCTCTAATGAGACTGATCCTAATCCCACTGCTCCTAATAACTCAGATACAATACTAGACTCCTTTGCTCCTGGTTTTATTTCTTCCCAAACAGGAGATAAACTAGTGGTTGATTATCCCATCCCACCTTTAGAGGTACCCCTGATTGAGACACATACCATTACTTCCTCCCCTTTGGCTATCACTAAATCTCACACTCCTAAATTTGAAATTCCAGTTGCCACCCCTACCTACTTAACCTCATCAAATGCTCCAACTGATAGCTCACTACTGTTGACTCCTAAGAAAATGACCAGAATGAGACTTTTCATCTTCTGACATGAAGAAAATACAAGTGGGGCAAAGGTAAATGCCTCACAAATTCCCCAATATAATGTGTCAATTCTTACTTGGAATGTGAGAGGAATTAATTGTCCCTCCAAACTTTTGGCTCTTTAAGATTACATCTTTCAAGGAAAAACCACTACTAGTAGCTTTACTTGAAACCAAAATAAGACAGGACAACCTAAACAAACTGCAGATACTAGGCCCTCAATGGGATCTGCTTTCTAACCATCATCATCATGTTTTTGGATGTGTTATCATTTTCTACCAAAATGATGCACGTAAGGTCACTCTGGTAGATTCAAATAAGCAAGCTATATATATGCATTTGCATTTTCTACAGGAACAAATTACCGTCACTGCTTCCTTCGTCTATGCCAGTAACTTTGGCTTTCAAAGGAGATGTCAATGGAACAACCTAAGCACCATTGGAGGCAGCATTAACACACCATGGATCATAATTGGGGATTTCAATCCTGTCTCTATCCTATCAAAGCTGAGGATCATTGCAACCTTAAAAATTATTCAACAAATTTCAACGATAGTGTTTAGGAGCTTGGAGCGACTAATTTACGATCTATTGGACATTTCTTTACTTGGTCTAATAAGCAAACATCTATTTGGAACATCAGGAAAAAAAACTTGATCGTGCCCTAGTTAATGATCTGTGGTTGCGCAAATTTTCCAACAGCTTTGCAAACTTTAAGGATTCCCTCTTCTCTGACATACCCCAATTCTTATTGATAGATTGTTTCAAAAACAAGTGACCCATTATCCTTTCCAGTTTAAAAATTCTTTAGTTCATAACCATGGCTTTCCTATAGCTTGTAGTCGCGGGGCACACCAACAATATATAGGTACTAAGTAATATTGCTGTGTACAGAAACTGAAATTGATTAAGCATAAGCTTAAGATATTGAAAGCTGAGAAAGGATCCATGGTACAAGTTATTCAGTCCACTAAAATAGCTCTTGAAGAAGTTCAATCACAACTAGCCATGTACCCTATTAATCATATATTATTGGATATGGGGAAAATTTCCCTTTTGAACTATATGCA
Organism: Erythroxylum gracilipes; assembly: GCA_026413385.1. Taxonomy (NCBI): domain Eukaryota; kingdom Viridiplantae; phylum Streptophyta; class Magnoliopsida; order Malpighiales; family Erythroxylaceae; genus Erythroxylum; species Erythroxylum gracilipes. The sequence continues at coordinate 185,706 of JANZLC010000009.1, forward strand.
AGCGTTCAATAATCACCATTGCTTGCTCCAACAACACTCTCGAGTTCAATGGCTCACTGATGGGGATCAGTGTACCAACTTCTTCTTCCATTCAATTATTGCATGTCGGAATAAGAACAAAATCCATTCTATCACTTCTACATCGGGATTACAACTATATACACTCCAAGCTATACAACAAGAGGCCCTGTGATACATTAACACTCTTCTTGGTACATCTAGCACCTCGACTACTTCACTTCTTGCTTTAAACTCGCTTTCTCTGCAGTAAGTATCTCCTCAAGATATCGACCTTTTAACGAAACCTGTTGACAATAATGAAATCCAGCAAGTTATCCTCGGAATGAATGACAAAAAGGCCCCAAGGCCTAATGGTCTCAACGGATACTTTTTTTAGAACTCATAGGATATCGTTGGAGCTTTCGTAAAATTTGCCACCCCAGAGTTCTTTACCAATGGAGTACTCCTTAAAGAGATAAACTGAACATACCTCTACTTGATACCCAAAAACTCAAACCCTTCCACATTTAGAGACTTCGAACCCATATCATGTACCAATTTTTTGTACAAAATCATTGCTAAAATCCTAGCTAACCGATTGAAACAAGCTATCATTCCTTTGATTAGTGACAATCAGGCTGCTTATTTAAAAGATCGTCATATTGGCGACAATGTTCTTATCATCCAAGAATTGTTAAATGGCTACTCCAGGTTTAACTATTGTTCCAACTGCACCATTAAGATCGACTTCCATAAATCTTTTGATAGCCTTAGCTGGGACTTCCTATGGACAATGCTTCAAGCTTTCGGTTTCCCCCACTTCTTCATCCAATGTTTGAAAGAGTGCATATCCTTGGCATTCCTATAATTCCGATACCATTCCAAATGAAAAACAAATGGTTTGACTAATCTTGGGTTTGCAGATGATCTTATCTTATTTTGTAAAGCCCATATTACCTCTATCAACAATTTCATGTAGGCCCTTTCAACATTCAACAATTATTCGAGGTTGTGGATAAACATTAGTAAATTCACTTTCTTATCTCCAAGAAGGCTTATGATCTTAAAAAACATATTGCACAATAGATGGGTATGCAGTCCATCAATCCTCCTCTCATATACTTGGGACAACCAGTGATAACTGGATGCCTCACCTATTTTAAATGCTTAACTTTTATAAAAAACTTCAGAAACGCATTGGCTTATGGGTAAACAAGACTCTTTCCTATACTGGTAAGTTACAACTTATTAAATCATTGCTTATCTCATTGCATATATATTGGAGTTTGCATATCTTTCTCTCCCTAAACATTACCAATGCCATTGGAAGATTGTTAAGAGACCTCCTATAGAGTCATTCAGATGGTTCCAGACGAGCTGCTAAGGTGAAATGGAATGATTTTTGTTTACCCAAGAAGGAAGGTAGACTATATGTCTCATCCATTAGAACAACAAATCAAGCTTTAATCCTCAAACGCCTATGGTGGATCTTGCTTGACAAATGTTCATTATGGATTAGATGGCTCCACTCATACTTCCTTCAAGAAAAATGTATATGGAAAATCATCAAACACACCTCATATTCATTTTTTCCTTAATCAACTACTCTCTTTGAGAGACTTGGTTCAAGTCGACGTTATAAGCAAAGTTGGAAATGGCATATTAACCTCATTATGGTATGATAATAGGTCGGGGCATAAAGCACTTATCACCATAGGACACCCCACTTCATCCTTGTTTCTTCATATGTGTATGCATTCAGTTTTTCAAAATAACTCTTAGCAGCTCCCACAATAGTTGATACACTTAAAATCGTCTTACCTGCCTGACCTCAATTCTACTGATACTTTTAACTAGAAAGGACATGCAATCCATACACTTTCTAACATAACTACTACGATGTAGAGAACCTATCGTTGATTGGCACAACAACGTCTGGAGTATTGCATTAACTCCTAAACCTTCCTTCATCCTCTAGCTGGCAATTTAGAATAAACTTCTCGGTGCTGATCGTCTTCCATATTTTCCCATTGATCAACATTGTCCTATGTGTCAAGTTCAAGTCAAAACCTAGGACCACCTTTTCTTCATATGCTCTGTCAACCACAATATCTGGCAGAATATTCAGCAAAAATGCCTATGGACTGATCTGGGTAACCCCATCACTGACATTTTCCAAAACTTATTAGCATAATCCACCAACGGACACCAAATCAATGCATAAATATTCTTGTGTTGGGTCTTGCTGTATACTAAATATGGCGAGAAAGAAACAAAAAACGCTTTGAACATTAAAGTACAACACGGGGAGTCCTTTAATCAAACATCATCAAAGAGCTTCATGAGCTGATAATAGTGAAGAAGTTATATTTAAAATGCACAACCAACATCCTAGTATCCCTTAACATTTGATTACTTAATACACGGTTTTCCTCCCTCTTTTATAACTCTCTTTTTCTTTGACCTTCCTTCTTACATGATCTTGTAAGAATAGTAATCGGGTAATCCCCTCACATCTCTATTGTTTTTTTATACTCTTTTTAATATCTATTATCAATACCTTTTTATTTTAAAAAAAACTTCGAAAGACTTTACGTCCTCATGTCTCTATTTTAGATATATATTTTTTACTAATTGTGTATCAGTTAACATTAATGGAAATATAGATTGTTAGCAATCTTAATAACGAACAAATAAAAAGTGAAGAAGATTGACTGAATGATAACTTGTAGGGAATAAATCTAATTTGGACATATGAGGATGTTAATAGGCTCTACCTCTACTAAAAATTAGGTAGAATCCTTTTACTTGATGCAAACAATGCATTCATAACCAAAATCATTTTTTAGTACTTAGAAGTTGAATCCCAACCATCCACCCCTCACGCCACAGTTATAGCCTATAGCTCGCCAGCCAGCTCCTCTCCTCCACCTTTCACCTCATGCCAGTCACACCAGCTATTGCCTTTTTCCAGTTGTAATGTCATAGTAGCCAGCAACCACTTGCTAGTCACCACTAGTCATCACCATCTTGTGTTGTTTTATGTTCTAAAATTACAGTGTTGTGACTTGTGACTAGTCACTTGTGAGCTTAAATCAAGGTTGCATTTTGCTAAAGTGTTTGTGTAGATTGTGGAATCGCATGTTTATGTGTGTGATTACTTGTGTTGTAGGCTTGTAGATTTTCCAAATTCTGGATATGGCGTATCATCTATCATGGATGACTTGTGAATTGTTAATTGTTAATTTGTGATGGTGGAACAATGAAATGGAAAATTGAATTTCTATCATTTATAAAAATTATGGTTGAATTATGTGATTGCACAATTGGAATTATAAATATGAGTTTATAATTGAAAAATAACACAAAATGAGTTATAGTTGTGACTTGTGAGTTTATGATTGAATTATATAATCATACAAAATAGGTTATATTTATGAGTTTATTTTTTAATCATATAATTATACAAAATAGTTTATAGTTGTGATCTTATGTTTGAATTATGTAATCAAACAAAATAAGTTAAAGTTGTAAAAGTGTAGCAGTCAATGTATATATTTGATGTTTAGGTTTAGAAAGAAACATGAGTTGTTGAGAAACTATTATTGATCTATTTCTGTTTTTTTTACACAACTTTATTTTGATATGAAATTATTAAGTTAATTTTCATATATGTCTTCATTTACTTTTACAGATAAATGAAAATAAGTTTTAAGTACTATAGATAATTCAACCATTTTAGGAAGATTTAATGATCCAGCTTAGGCTTATACTAGATTGGTTCTTATAATTAAGAATTATACCATTTGTTTGTTTTATAACAAACATTTGATAGGTGGAGGAATCACCTGACTAAAGAAGCATTTAGTTGGGTTCAAAGGTGATGTATAGCCTTGTAAAAAAGTGAGGCACGATGTGAAATGGAAAATGAAGACCATGCTTAAAGAGTATTAGTATGAGAAAAAAAGAAAGAAAAGATTGAATTACGAAATTAGTAGTGGAAGTTCTTTTGTTATTGGTCAGGATGATAGTAGGAATGTTGAAGGTGGCAGTACTTCTACCTAATAACAAGGAAATGTTGCACTTGATGTTAGGAAAAGATGAAGATAAGTATCTAATTTTTTTTGCACCACGAACAACTCCTAAAGCTAGTCTTCAATCTATAGTGCCTTACAATCTAGAGAAGCGACTCATAATATAGATATGAAAATGACTAGATGGTGGTATGATATAGATATAACATTCAATACTGCCTAGTCTTATTATTATCAGCCTATGGTAGATGCTATTGCCTCTTACAATCCAAGATAAAAAAAGCTCTTTCAATTGATGACTACAGAGGTAAACTTCTAAGTAACTCTATTTATGAAATAAAAAAGTTATTTAGATGAAAGAAAAATAAATTGTACTACTTTTGGGTGTTCAATCATACGAGATAGTTGGAAAAATAAAAGACAGGAACCTATTATTAATTATTTGGTATATTCTACAAAAGGATAATGTTTTTGAATTCTATTGATGTATCTGACCTTGCTAGGAATGTTGATACCCAATTTTAATTATCTGATGAAGTTATGAATAAAGTTGAGCTAGAAAATATTATTCTATTCATTACTAACAATAATTCAGCTTATAAAGCAACTAGAAGAAGATTGCAAAGCATGTGTAATTCTTTTTATTAAAATCCTTATGTTGCACATTGCATTGACTTAATGTTGAAAAATATAAAAGATGCCAGATATTTTCCTATTATTGATGAGATTGTACAGAAAGAAAACAAGGTGACTAAGTTCATCTATAATCGTGCATGGGTCTAGAATTTAATAAGAAAGGATTTCACAAATGGTAGGAATTTGTGTCGTCCTACTATTACAAGATTTATAACTAATTTTTTATTAATTCAATGTTTTATTTTGATAAAGAAAAAGTTGAGACAAATGTTTATAGGTGATAACTAGGTTGCATCTCAACATGCTAGATTGGAGGTTTCTAGAATTACACTTGAAGATAATAAATTTTGATCCCAATGTCAATTTTTCATCCGAGTTTGTGAGCCTTTGATAAGGGTACTTTATCTGGTTGATAGTGATGAAAAAGAAACAACAAGTTATTTTTATGATGTCATAGAGAGGAAAAGGAAGCAATCAAAGCTAATTTGAAAAATAGGACTTCTTTTTAAAAAGCCTTTTCTTGCATTCATCAATGAGAGATGGGAAAGGTAACTTTAATCTTCGTTGTTTGTAGTTGGGGCATTTTGTGTATCCTGTTGCTTATTTCAAACCAAGTTTTACCCAGAAAGTTGAAGTAAATAGGGGAATGCTATTAACTATTACAATAATTATTACCTATGAGATGATAAAAGATCTCCTAAACTCATAAATGAATATTTATATGGTTGCTTCAAGTGATTTTGGGATATCAATTGCTATTCATCAAAAAGACAAACTTAATCTGGGTATTTTTTCACTTTTTTTACTTATTGAAAATTAATCATCACTTTAATTTGTTTTTTATGGTACTTTTGTGTCTTAAAGTTGCCTAGTGGGACTAATTCGAAAGTGGTGTCCAAAATTGCAAAGGCTTGCAATTCGAATTTTAAGTCAATGTGTGAGTACAATAGGGTGTGAAAAGAATTGGAGCACACTTGAATTTGTTCATTCCAAGAAAAAGAATAGATCAGAGAACAAAAGATTGAATGACTTGTTCTTTGGTTGATATAATTTAATGCTTCGATAAAGTTATGTTATTATCATTATTAAGTTGGATATAATTTCTTGTAATTTTTTAAAAATTTAATTTTATTATTTACTAAGACTATTAATAGAACAAGTAGTTCTGTAGAACCAATTTGCCTTGATTATATCTATCTTTTGGTGGATTGGGTTTTTGAGGAACCAAATTTGATAGATGAGAGTGACTTGGAAGATAATCTTGGATGGAAAAATATTAACATGTAATTTGATGCAATGAATCTGAATGATGGTGGTGATGAAGCTCCTTTCAATGATGAGGATTTTGTACCAAATGATAATTGGGTCAATGTGATTTAAGCAAGCATTCGATAGAATGAAATTTTATGTTTTTATTTCTCCACATTTTTTTAATTTCAGTTATATTTGATATATACGTTAAATTCTATATATGCAATATAAATATAATTATAAATATTTTTCTTTTAGGTTTTACTTATAGTTGGTTGTTTCCTCGACATGAACTCTTGTTGTAAATTATAATTGCTAGAGAGTCATGGATATTTATTATACTTTTTATTTGATATTTTGATGTAATTATTATTTATTATATGATAAAATTGTAATATTTAAAATACTTTATATTGTTCTTAATTTTATATTTGTATGATGATTAAATGATCTTTTTTCATATTAATTGTGGTTATTATTTATATGTGAAATATGTTAAAATAATATTAATGAAAAAATAAATTGTTGGTATTTTACATTTCTACTATTATGATTTTTAGAGACATGGTTGATGTAAAATTATAAATTATATAGTTGATGTGCTTAATTGATTATCCATTTATTCCATACCACTTAATGTTTAATGATATGAAACTTTAGTTCATATTTGGTTTTAGGTGTAATTTGGAACCGTAAGAGCTAAAGTGAGTTAAAATCACATTCTTTGAGTCGTCTTCTTGAGATTTAGACTCAGTTGTCTTCATGGAGCAAGAAAGAGAAGGATTAGAGCAAGAGGAGACAAGAAAATGCATAAAATGAAGAGTGTTGGAAACATCAAGAATGAAGAGTGCAGAGAAAATTGTTCGCTGCCATGACATGTATGTCATGCCCAAGCAAAGGAGACTGTAAGATCCCACATCGATTGGGAAGGAGAACGAAGCACCCCTTATAAGGGTGTGGATACATTCCCCTTGTAGACGCGTTTTCCATGCCCTAACGCATCGGATGCTATCAGAACTCCAAAGTTAAACGTGCTAAGGCCAGAGCAATACGAGGATGAGTGACCTCTTAGAAAGTCCTGCGGAAGAACAAAACCGTGAGGGTGTGGACCACTAACCACTTAAAAAGGCCCAATGGGTGTGGACCACAAGCCACTTAAAAATGCCTAAAGAGGACAATATCTACAAGCGGGTAGTCTGGGCTGTTATAGAGACTCATGGAATTGAGCCTTCAAAGAGGCCATTCACGGTCGTGAACCTTATCATGCACGCCTATGACTGCTATACAACGTTCCCAAACCCTCCTTTTTGGCATAAAAACAACATTTTGTCGTCAAAACAAATATGAAAAGTTTATTAAATGTTTAGAGAAAATGATTTAGGGGTTTTGGGAGGCGACAAGGGGTAGGACTCTCATCCTTTGGAGACACATAGAGGGCTGGGCTTTCCTGAGCCAATTCGAAGATGATATCGATGCTGAAGAACCCGGTTAAGCATCTCTTTCATTTTTTGTTATTCTTTCTCTCTTTAGGGATTGATTATATTATCCTATGCTTATGTATTTGGGTTCTCATGTATGAATAATCTTTATTCTCGTTATCGTTAGATTGTTTACTTATGAACCCATTGTTAGAATCTTGAACACAATCCGTAATTGTTGTATTTGAATATTGCAAGAATCTTCAACATAGTCTGTAATTGTTATGTTGAGATTCATTTGTAGAAACTAATGGTTTCATTTCAGTAAGGATACAATCCAAAACTGATGTATTTCTAATTGATATTAAATCATTAGGGATAACATAACCTAAGTTAAATAACCTGAGCTTGTGTGGTTATTGCCTTAATTTGTTGGACCCCAACTCGGTTTATTTATTTTTGTGAGGCATGTTTGAATTTTTGAAGTCTTATTAGATCAGTTAATTGGAATTGAATATTGCTAAGGTTTAGAATTTTATTAAGTTTGGTTAGAGTATTAATTGTGGCCTAAAGTATGAGTAATTGGATTAAATGAAAGAAGAGGGTAATTTGGGAAGATCACTTAAGTGTAGAGGTTTTTAGGGTTAAGTGGAAGGGCTTTAGGGTAATTGAGTTTTGGTAAGAATAGAAATTCGAAAAGGAAAAAGAAAAGAGAAGAAGAAGAGAAGAAGTGTCGTGGGTTAGAGAAGAAGAGAAAAGAAGTTTAGGGTTTTGGGGATTTTCGGAGATTTGAAGAAATCTGAAGCTCAAGCAGGTAAGTTTAAGCTTTGATTGGTTGTTTGAACTTTTTTTAGTGTGATTTAGAACTGAAATGAGGGATTGATTGTGTTTGGAAAGGAAATTTATGAATGTTGGTGTCGGAAATGTCGTTTTGCTAAGGTTGATGATTTTGTTGTGTTTATGCATGATTTTGGGCTTGGGATGAGTGTAGAATTGATGTAAGAATGTTGTATGAGGGTTAAAGTAAGTTTTGTTTAAGTTTTGAGAAGATTTGGTTGAAATTCTGCAGAAAATCTGGGCTCGGGGCGTTTCTGCGTTCGCAGGTCGCGATGTGCTCAAGAACACGTCCGAACATGCTGCTGAAAATTCGCCGTGGCGTGCGTTGCGGCGCGCCCGTGTGTTCGTCGCGACGTGTGCTATGTTTCTCATCGCGACGAGCGCCTACGTCGCGACGTGTGCAGCACTTCTCGTCGCGACGAAGGACCAGTTTTCCAGCAAAGTTGTTTTAGTCTTTTGGATATAGCTTTTGTTATAGATGTCCAAATGAGATGAGGTTTGATTCGTTGAGAACTAGAGTCTTGGATCTTTGAATTTTCTATTCTTAATTCTGCTTGGTTTCATATAGGAAATCAAGAGGATCCGATCCAAGAGCAAGAGGAAGGACAACGCTGAACTTGGAGTATTAGACGACTATAGGTGGGTAATATGTGTATAGTTATTGTGTGATTGGGCAAATTCTTGCCTATGTGTGAATATGTGTTT
>JANZLC010000009.1:194686-217204 GCA_026413385.1 Erythroxylum gracilipes
TAGAGACTTTTGTACTAAGTTAGTACCTATATTGGATAGTTCATTGAGCATGTTAACATATAACATCATTTGTATTTATATTAAGACTTGAGTTTGTCTGACTTTATGAAATGGCAATGTACGAAAAATCGACGTTTTTCTTGTGAATGAATACGATTAGATAGTTGAATGTGTGATGTCGTTAAGTATGCTTCCGTAGTTTGTACCTTTGACGGTCCCGACGGGTCACTTAGGGGTTCAGCCTCGAGAGTCGGGACTTGGGTCCAACGGTCTCCAGTTCTGCGTTTGGATAGTTGGGCTTGGGAACGGAGTCCACCACTGTTCGGCTGGGCTCCGGGAACGGGGTCCAGCATAATTAATCTGTTTTCTTAATTTGTAATGTAGCTGTCCAATTAAATCTAGAGATCGTATCTTAAGTTGTTCGATAGCTAGGTTTAATTAACAAGCATCTCTTAATTAAATACCTAAGGGAAAACTGGGGTTAACAGAGCTTATTGTTAACCTACGATTAATAGTTGCTAGGAGATGTATAAGGATAGCAATTCAATAAAGTGTGTTTAATTATGTGTTGGCCAAGATTAAACCGATGACTGAGTCCCTAACGTATTCATCACTTTTCATCATTTTTGAATGTTTTCTTTAATTTGATTTTGTTAGTTTTTCATCATTTTATTATTTGAAACCAAACCAAACTGCCCCAATTAACCTAAACATCGATTGATTCCATTTTAAAAGCTTTACATACACTCTTTGTGGGATTGACCTAGACTCTCCATTACTATAATTGTAGGCCTAGTTATTTTGATTAGTGTTATGACGTGCTATGTCAATAGTACAATATATTAAGGGGTTATTTTGTAATTTAAAAAAATAGGGTCTACTTTATAAAATTAAAAATTACTTAAAATGATACTCGGTATTGATAGGTACTAATATAATACATTTTCATAACTACATTTAATATTGGTACTGGTACGGTATTCATAACATTGGTTTTGTAGGTAAAAGTATTGTAATCAATTCAAATACGTTGTATAATACTAATTTAAGTTCAGTTCATTAACAAAAGGAGTTGAAAGATCTCGTAAAGAAATATCTTAAAATTTGTATAAAATTATTGACAAAATAAGAAAGATGAATTTGTTTCTTTTATGAAACACGAAGTTGAACTAAAGTATCTAGAGATTTTCAAGATTATAGTCAGAGACTATGGAGAATTATATCATATCTAATTCTTATGACTACCATAAATTAGGAAACTAAGTTGTAATACTAACCAGGATGGTGGGCTATTCACAAAAGCAATGTTTAGAGAGAGAATTCTCTCAAAATGGAATACAAAGATGATTATGGATAAATTTCATATTTGATTACAAATTCATAAGCCCTTCTTATTCACGTCATAGTTGTTTTTTCTTTCCTTTCTTCTAACTTGTTTCACCATTGAACTCCTTAACCTCTTCCCTTCCTCCTCCATAAGCTCTTCTTTGCATCTGTTAACTTCATTTCCACCCCACTGTTCTCTTTCAGAATATAAACTAAATACTTAATGGCTAATAACTAAGTGTTAGGTTTAGAACAAAAGAGCTCAATTGACTTTCCACCTCTAGTCAAGCTATCAAAAAAGGTGAATGATGTTACATATACTGCAACTCCTATAGTAGACACTACAGTTGAATCTCAACTTCCTATCATAACAACAATTGGTAAATCATTGAAAAATCCCACAAGCATAACCAACCTAGAAGAACTTAGAAGTATCTAGGCAATAAAACAATGGGAAAACTATGGATTTTAAGAGGTATTATTGAAGGAAAACAATGTATTCTTTGTTAAATTTGACTCTTTTGGTTTAACAAACGAATTCCTAGAATTTAGTCCATGGTTTTTCAACTTTTAGCCCCTTCTCTTACAAACCTGACAGTCAAGCCTGATACTAGAGGACCTCAAGTAAAGGTGATCTCTATTTTGGCAAACATCCATGATATTCCACTAGAATATTAGACTACAAAAGGACTGAGTCACATAGGGAGTTAGCTCAACAAGCCTTTATACATTGATGAATAAATAGCTAGTATGAAGAGAGTCAATTATGCTATGATATGTGTCCTTGTGGACTTTGTTGATAAATTACTAGATTATATTCCTATAATAAGAATGAATAAGATACGAGGTATGTTTGAGGACCAAGTACTGGTCACTTATAATTGGAGACTAAGAGTTCTTAAATCTAAGCAATACTGGAGACCTACGGGTAAAATAATTAGGAAGCATGAAAGGAAATCAGTTGATTTGGATCCATATGATTCTGCAAATATAAGTGGAAACAACCAATAGGGGGAAGAAGTTGAATATAGACTAACTCAGACAATTTTTAATCAAGGCAAAGGAGATAGTAAGGCTAATGATCATAAAACTAGCCTCACACATCCTTTATAGGAAGACATAAGAGGGGAGGTAGAGATACTAGTGAGCAATACAGATCAAAATCAAAATATTTCACAGCAAGGTAGTGAGGGGATAAATCAAGTGAAAAATATTAAGAAGATAGTGCTATTTTAGTGCCAAAAGATGGGGCTAATTTTTAGAGTTACTAGAAAAAGAAAAAAAATCCTTACTCTTCTTCTCCCCTTAATGTCTCTCTTATGTTGGAATACAACAGCGTTAAATAATCCTAATAAACAACAAATGGTTGTTGAATATATTAAGGAAGTTATGTCTATTTTTTTGAGATTACAAGGAACCAAAATAATAGAACTTGGCCAAAAATAAACTAGTCTTTTAAGTGATGGATGGAAATTCTTCATCTAAACTACCATTATAATTGTAGAATTTTTGTGGAATATGACTCAAGAGAAGTGGAGGTGAATCCCCTGCTGATTTATTAATCATTAATGCATGTTAAAGCTAGGATGAAGAACTTATAAACTGTTTACAGGTGACTTTTGTATATGCATTTTATCATGGTTTTCAAAGGAATTGTTTATGGAATACTTTAAATAGGTTGGGAGATAGCATCAGAGAACCTTGGCTAATAGTAGGTGACTTTAACTACATGCTTAATATATTTGAGGTGGAAGGACAAATAATCTCCTTGAGGAATCACACTAATAAATTAAGGAAGTGGGTAGACAACTTGCAAGTTACCAATGTGAGGAGAGAGGGACAAAAGTTCATATGGACAAATAAGCAATAAGGAAGGTGGTTCATGAAGGGGGAAAAAACTTCATAGGACCAAGGTGAATGAATCCTAGATGTAGGAGTTCCCACAAAGTATAGCAAAATTTGCAAATCAATTGCTTTCAGACCATACACTTGTGATGGTCCATATCACCTCAAAGTAGCAAACTAGGAAATATCCTCTCAGATTCAATAACTGCCTAATTAGAGTAGAAGGATGTGAATCTGCTTTAAACAAAGGACTCAATATAGTCATTTATGGCACTAAGTTATTCTTTTGTATGAGAAGACTACAATTGATTAAAAGAGAACTGAAGCAAGGTAAGCAAGCCTATGGTCCTAATACTCAGAAGGAATTAAGGGAGGTTTAGGGAAGATTAGAAGGAATATAGGTAAAACTATATAGAAGGCCTCATGATTTAGCTTTAATGACTACTGAAATAGTAGCCCGTGAACATTATACTAGGATGCTAAATGCCTACAACTTATTAACAAAGCAAAGAGCCAAAGCAATTTGACTAAAAGATGACGAAAAAAACATGAATTTTTTCCATAGGGTTATTCTTGAAAGGGTAAATGGTAACAAAATTATTTCACTAATAAGTGAAAGTGGCAATCTCCTCACTAAAAAGGAGGAGTTGCATTATGAGATCTACAAATTTCTTCTCAAATACTATTGGTAGTATTTCAAATGCAAACTCTTGTGTGGACTAGGTGGCTCAAATAGTTAGGAGTAGCATTCCACTTGAATTAGTTGATATTCTGACTAAAACTATTGTACCTGAGGAGGTGAAAGAATGCCCTATTCTCATTACACCCTAACAAAGCTCTGGGTCTATAAGGGTAAAATGCTTACTTCTTTTAGCACACATGGGAACACTATGGTGACTAAAGCTACAATGGAATTTTTCAGGAATAGTTTAATGCTGAGGGAGGTCAACTTGTTCCTAAGGTAAGTTTCCCTAACTGTATAAAGGATTATCAACCTTTAGTCTATTGCAATGTCATTTATAAGATAATTTCAAAAATCTTAGCTAGTAGACTGAAGCTAATAGTGGAATTTGTGGATGATAGTTCATAAAGTGCTTTCATTAAGGATATATTTATGAGAGAGAAAATTTTATTGGTATAAGAATTCCTCAAAGGCTATAATAAAAAGAAAACTAGCAGAAACCATGTGACCAAAATTAATTTCCAAAAGGCTTTTAACATGTTAGACTGGAACTTCCTATTGAATACTCTAAAAGCATACAGAGTACCAGAAACATTCATCAATTAGATAAATCAATGCATCTCCACTCCTTCCTATGATAAACTCGTAAATGGGGAGCCAATAAAAATAATTAAAGATGCTAGGGGATTAAGGAAAAGGGATCATTTATCCCTTTATTTATTTACACTAGCTATGGAGGTATTTATAAGAATACTAAAGGTTCTACAAGGAATGGGAAATTCAAATATCACTCCAAGTGCAAAGCACAAAGAATTGTATCATTATCTTTTATGGATGATTTGATGTTATTAACTAGGGCTGACAAAGGCTTAATAGCTATACTCATAGAGGCCTTGGAATCAATTAAAGTAATGTTTGGATTATCTATGAACAAAAGAAAAAGCCTTATCCTAATCTCAAGAGGAGCTGAGCCTTATGCAGTAACACTGACAACTAAGACAGGTCTAAGATGGACTAAACCTCCTTCACCTATCTAGGTATACCTATCACTACTAAAAGACCTACTTACTCTAATTTCAAGCCTCTATTGGAAAGGATCCAAAATAAACTCTCCAGCTAGAAAAGTATAACCTTATCATTTGTAGGAAGGATTCAAATGGAAAACTTTATTCTGAGTAACTTATATACTCGTTGGACAACTCAGCTATATCTCCCCAAGAACCTCACAAAGGATATTAATTGGATTATTATCATATTTATTTGGTTTGGGCATGGTAGCAATAACTTTATAATTAAGGTAAAGTGGTATAAAGTTTGTATGCCTAAAAGGAAAGGACGACTTAGGCCAATCCCTATATGGACAACAAATCAAGTTTAAATGCTAAAAAGAGGTTAAAGGTTGCTTATAGATCATAATTCATTATAGGTCAGATAGGCATACACTCATTACATCAAACAAAGGAACATCAGGTGCTAGAGACCAAAACTAGATGTATCATAAACCCTAAAACACATTGCTAAGTCTAATGGAACTTAAGCATTACATAGGGGATCAACTAATACAAATTAAGGTAATATAAAGGGAGAGTTCATCAGGTTGCTTCACAAATAAGGCATATAGAAATAGAATTACTACGAACTCACCTGTAACGCCTTGGTTATCTATGATTTGGTTTAAACACACTACCCCCAACATGATGCATGCATATGGTTGTTAGCAAAAAGGGAATTTAAACACCAAGGATAGGCTAAGTAAGATCTTAAATATTCCAATCAAATGTGCCTTATATGGAATAGAGCCAGAAAAATGTCTCACCTATTTTTTGCATGCCTTACATCTAAGATGATAGAGGCGACAGTGAGGGCAATTTAGATGGAGCAGAATAGGATATTATTTGAAGACAAACATTAGGACACAAAGATGATAGTGGTAGAGATTATATGAGGGCTTAGGATGCACTTCCTTACCTTAGGATTACACCGTTTATTTTTTGTTGACATATGCTCAAGATGGAGATTAACGTGAAGTAGCTAGAAAAAAGGTAGGGAAATTAGGTGGATACATTGATGTAAAGTAAAACATTCAAGTTATGCATACATTTGGAAAGCGTATATATTGAGTTATAAGGACTTTAAAAATTAGAGAAAATTAGTCAGCTTATAGGAGATGGGAGACAGGATATTTATGATTAGTCCTGCAATTGAAGTTGAGCACTAGAAAGCATATTGAAATCATGAATCGAGATGATCAACTGATAAAGGACTCCAACCTACTAAACTTGTTGCTTTAAAAGCCCACCTTCAAAGAGGGAACATCTAATTGCTTCGTTTAGGGATTAGTTATACAAATAATGTGTGAAATATCAATTATTCTATCTACAAAATGAGTACATGAGTAGTAGATGAGGTTCCTATATGCTTTTGTTTTATTAACACCATATAAACAGATATAAACATAGTTTTGCCAATAAATGCATTATTTGATTTAAAAAATACTGGAAAATAAATGTTAAATAATCGGTAAACTATTATTAAATAATTAGTAAGACTAAATAAAGCAAGTTAATGGTATAACCATTTAAATAAACCCTAACCATTAGATTTAGTTGAATAGATTAGTCTTATATGATAAATAGTAATATATTTCATTTTTACTTTTATCAAAATTATGAATTTCATAAATTATATTTGTTGAATTAAAGAAAATTCTAATCATGCTAACAAAACATATTACTATAAACAATTCATTTTATAGTGATATTAGTAATTCGATTTATTATATGAAAATTAAGTAATATAAAAAAGACAAAACAATATATAAAGACAAGCTGATTAATAGATTAATTAAGCATTAAAAGTCGACATTAATATATTAATGATATGATTGTGAACAAATAATAATCAAGTGTAGATCAAGACATTGTTATGAGATCAAAGAGATCAAACTTGATTCAAAAGAAAAATTGTAGTAAGAGCAATGTAAATTTTCTTACAACTAAAGAAAAATTTAGGACTAGCAATCAAGGAAATACATAGATCAAAGATCATGTTCCTTTCATTCAGTTGAACAATAAAGGTTGCTCCTTATGCACTTATCCTTCAAAAAATCAATTTCACCTCTTTTTCTAGTGTCCTTTCTCTATCACTATTTGAAAACAAATTCTTCTCAAATTTGACATAAGTAGAGGAGACCTCTTCGAGTTCAAAAGTAAAGTTGGTACTACTCTCGAATTTTTTGTAAGATCTTGTCTCTATGATATATAGGAAGAAATGAACGCCTAAGCTTTAAGTAGAATTTGAGGAATTTGATTCAAGTTACCAACAACTTCATTGGATTAAAGAGGCTATGATTGCTAAAGGATTAGTAGATAGTCTAAGTTCAAATCTAGAGAGAATTGGAATTTTTAAGCAAGGTTATCTACCTGGTTTTCCTTTTAAGTTTTCATTAGATTTTCTTTTTTTAATAACTTTTGTAAGTTAGAAATTATGTTAGAGATTATGTTTCTATATATTGCTTTTAGTTAGTTCATGCTTATTTAATATATTATTTAATTTTCAAAAATAAAGTTATTGTAACCCCCATCTTTCTTTTTATAATTCACTTGTTACATTAAAACTACATAACATTTCATGTTAGACTTTATTGCATAATCCTTTTAATATTAAAAGGACATTTTGATTAAGGTTTAAAGAAACCTTACTTAAAGAATTGATTTTCAAATTAGGAAATTATTGATTGTTCTATAATTAAGTTTCTTTGAAAAACTTTGAAATGTTTTGAAAATGTTGATTTGAGACAAAGATCTACCTATATGGAGTTTAGTCAATCTGAAAAGTAGTTTTTTGTGTTGAAATTTTTTTAAGGAATGGGTTAAGCCGAGCAAACTTGGTAGTAGACTAATCAAATGTTAAAGTCTTTACTATAAGCCGATTGAATGGTGAGCATAGGTTGATTGAATGTCCTAGAACCAAGTTATATTAATGCCTAAATTTTTTGTATAATTTTTGAGAAATCACTTAACTAAGACATAGGAAGATCGAATAGGGAACATAGGTTAACTTTATAAAGGTTTAGTCAATTGAACATATTGGAAGATGTCATTATACTAAGTAATTGTTGGCTATAATAGCTAGTAAAGGGCTATTAAATATAAAAACTTATATAATTGGTTATTAAACAAGTTTTTGAAATATTGAATACTTCTTGCGTGAGTAATATGAGTGTATAGAGATTTTAAGAGTAATAAAAGGTTGCCTAGTACTAGTACTTATAGTTCTCATAGGACTAACACTCATTGTCAATTTATACTATAAGATTAATAGGTGCATTCACAGAGTAATCTTTAGTATAATTTTTATTGGGTATAGACATCACATCGTGAAGTAAAAGACTTGAATAGATGGTTGGAAGAGCATATTGGATCACACCTTACTTATAAGATGTAGCCAGAAGAAATGTATATCGAGGAAGTGATTCTAACAAGAAAAAGGTGTGGCTTCCAAGGTCTTTAAGAATGGAAGAAGTGGAAACCTCATGTAGTGAAAATGATGAGAATGACATGAAATTTTAAGAAAATATCTTAAGAATAAGAGAACTTAAAGAAGGTAAAAATGAGCTTAAAAGAAAAGACAACATGAACTACTATATGTGTATGAAATCAAAAAATATCAAGTACCAATGTCCTCTTCTTATAGATCATAAAGAGAAAAAAAGGAATGATAAGAAAGATAAGAATGACAAAAAGATTTTTTAAAAAATATATATAAGATGACACTAGTGGTTTAAAAAGTGAAGAATGAAAAGGAAATAATGTGCTTTAAGAAAAGAATATGTATCATTATTACACGATGACACTAAATAAAGGCATAAAATAATATATGCATAATATAGCCCAAACATCAAGAAAAAGGGATGTTATAAGTTCCCCATCATTTTAGATATAAATAAAGAAGCGTGACATTTGTTTAGAATTATTATAGGCCTCTCTTTTATCAAAAAAAATCATGACATGTGCTAGACCTTATTATTAGACAAGGAGACAACCTTATTAAGCGTAAACCAAATAAAGCTTAGAAATGCGTACATGTAATAGCCCTATAAGTTTGAATCATATGATTCACGATTATCAAATCATTTTATAATAAGGTGCTTCTTTTGTTGTGGTTATAGTCATATTAATAGAACTTGCTTTCTAAAGAAAATTTTAATCAAAATAATAGGTTAAAAATGATTAAGGACTAATTGTCAAGGATCCAAGTCTATGCATATATTTGAAGTAAATTGACTTCTTTATGATGTAAGCTATAAAGAAAACGCAATAAGTGATATGAAAGTTTACTTGTGATAAGAAAAAGGTTAGATGAATGGGGAAGATAACAAAAGTGGCATCAAATAAGGAAAAAAATTTGATATCATTAAATAATTGTAACTTTGAACCTCAACGAAGAAAGGAAAATTACCAAGAGTCCTTACATAAATTAAGCAATAATGTTGGTAAACTAAATGGGGAGGAAAAAAAAGGAAGAGCTTCTAAAAGAATGGAACTTTAGGAAGGATCATCCTCCATATTAAAGTATTAGTGGTGGATAAAAAGAGGTAAAAGTTTGTTCTTATATATATATATCTCATCATTCATATAGTGACTAAGAATTTGTACCCAAGGGAAAAAGACTTATCATATATATATATATATATACACAACTAGGAGAAGAAAGATGAATTTTAGATTGAGATTGAAACATGAATTTTAGATTGAGATTGAAACATATAATTAGTGAATATTTCTCATGTCATGACTCACTTTTATGCACGCCTTAAAGAGCACTTTGTATATATGCTTGCTTTTAAGTTAGAGCATTTAAATCACATTATGAATTAAAGTCCATCACTTTAGAAGTTAGATCTAGTTTTATATGTACTCTACCCAATTTATATTGACAAAAGGGAAGAGATAAGTGATATATAGAAAGTTCATCAAATTTTTTGGGACAAGATTAGTGATATTGATTCTTAATTCACATATTTGGCATGGATTCTCTTGATCTTATAAGTTGAAGAGTTTTAACTTGAATCAATTAGACATCAAATTAAAAGTAGATTATTTCCATTAGCTTGCATGTATTAAGAGAAAGTCTTTTTCGATCCATATTACTTTGGCATAGGGAAAAGCTTGAAAATAAATCATTATATTTTAGTTTGCCCTCATGCCACTCAAATGTTTCCATCAATTTAAAAAAAATGATGAGATTCTTTTAATAAAGGAGGTTACAACTTATAGTTTGATGATAACAAAAAGTTACTAGTAATAATTATTTTTATAGTGATATTAGTAATTCAAAATTTCAAAGAATCAAGAAATAAATAAAAATTAAAAAATATTTGAAAAGTTAAACAACATATAAAGATACAGTAATTAAACTGATTAATTAAATATAATCAAAAGTTTAATTTGCTCCTCTAACATATATTTATATTGAAATTTGAAGAACATAACTAAAGTGCCAAGTCTTTTGACTTGATTAATTAATTTAGTGAATTAGGAGGTTTAAAATTTAAATGGTAAAAAAGTAATATTTTATTTAATAGTTAAAAAAATGAGATTACTTCCCATTTATAAGGAGCTGAAAATATGATACATAATTATTTTATATGTACATATATTTCAAAGTTTTTATAAGTATGTGACAATTAAATAAATGTTGGTGTTAAGAGTGTTCAGTGTATGAAATTGTCTAAAGAATTGACATGTTAAGTAGTTTAATAATTCAATTACATAAAAATGTTATTCATTTTAACAAAAGACTGCTACCAAAATGCATATATTTATGACAAATTTCCACCTTTTGATGAAATGTTGTTTCATTGCAAGTTCTTTTGTTATTTGGGAGTCATTTTCGTTAGAAGTAGTATGGCTGTCGGAGTAGGAGCAGGGGAATACCAATTCTACTGTAAACTGAAAAGATGTCAGGCAATCCAATTCCTACAGCTACAGCTCAAACTTGTTGACCGTTGACTGATGAATAATAACCAAAGCTCTCACGCTCTCTCCCAGGGCGTGGCCTACATAAACTTGCAGGTCAAAATGTCAATGCAATAATAGTCCACGTTCTGGACGCGCTTTTCATTAAACTTTTTTTTTTTTCAAAATGTTCATTAAACCTATTATTTGTTTCTCGTGCTAATAATAATATATATTTATTGCAGGATTCTCGATCCTCTGCTCTCTCTTTTAATCTCAACTATTTATTTATGTAAGATTTATATAAAAAAAAAATTAAAATTTAATAAAATAAGATAAAGGTAAAGTAAGATAGGGATATATTTCTCTTTCTACTACCTCTTGATCGTAGATCGTACACTCGTGTCCAATTTAAAAAATAATTATTTAAAAATTAAAATGTATCTATTTTATAAACATCAACTAAATAAAAATTTGTCACTTTATAAAATTGATCTGTTAAATAATTTATCTAAGATACATTTCACTTTTTAAAATAAAAGGATACTAAAAGGGTCTTGTACTTAATTTATACGGAAAGAACAATGAAGGAATATTGTACCAGTAAAAATAAGTATTTGAGTAAGACCAAAAGTGGATGGAAGGAGGCGCTCGTGGTGGCAGTGTCAAGGTATGTGTCCATTTCAATAGACAGGAGTACTGCGTTTAATGTAATATAAAGGGAAGAAAGCAGCAATGTGATCAGTCCACACTCCACAAAATGTCATTTAATTTAATAAGATTCTATCTCTAGACTTTTCTTATCGTCCACTCTCTCTCTCTCTTTTCTCTGGCTTTGTACGTAGATTAGCAGCAGTGGATCACTCATGCATTTATATAGCTAGATTGAATCTGAGATCTGAAGAGTAGCAGTGGATCACAAGGCACGCATGGCAATTCCCAACTGCAACACCCTTACCCTTCTGCAGCTCATCCTCTTCTTCACATCGTTTGCGTCATTAACATTTGCGGCCAACCTCAATTCATCCTCTCCACCGAGCAATAAGTTCCAGCTCCACCCTCTAGAAGGTATCCAAATTTTTAGTTAACACGCATAGGTTACATGTATGTTATGTACGTGTCAGATAAGTTAAAATGAGAATCTTAATCTATAATTGGCGTTGGGTGCAGTGAAAGCATTGAGAGAAATAGGGAAAAAACTGGGAAAGAAAGACTGGGATTTTGGAAAAGATCCATGCGGTGGTGGAGATGGAGGAGAAGGAGAAGGAGGCAACTGGAACATATTAGAGAGCAGAAAAGGTTTTGAAAGCAGAGTCATTTGCGATTGCAGCTCCTCCTTAATCGCTCTCAACTCCTCCTTAATCACTGTCAACTCCTCTTCCTCCCCCTCGTCCTCTGCATACGCTTGCCACGTCGTTTCAATGTACGTTGCACGTTAACTTCTTCGGTAGAACTTTTGGGACCTTGAAAAGTCAAAAGCAAAAGCCTTTTTCTTCATATGGTAGTGGACGAGGTTGCAAGCTGTAGCACACACTCAAATGCACTCGCTATTGTAATTTAATCTTAAACATTATAACATATTGGGGGATGACATGTCGGTGAGTGGACAGTGGGTGGGTCATAGTCATAGGTGGTGCATTGGACTTGGAGCAAGAGTGGCTCTCCCTCTGTCTGTAACCAAAAAAGAGATACCTAGCTAAGGTTCTTGATTGTTAAGAATATCTAAGTACTAAATATATCCCACGTGCTTGTGCTTAAGCCAAAATGAATGTATTTCACTTGCTTGTGCTTTAATTGCAGAGCTTTAAAGGCTCAGAATCTATCAGGAGTTGTCCCACCAGAGTTCTCCAAGCTTCGCTACCTCAAAATTCTGTAAGCTTCTACTTATACATATATATGTATGTATGTATGTATTAGTATTAGTATTAGTACTGATATTTTGGAAACACTAACAGGGATCTGACTCGTAATTGCCTCACCGGTTCTATACCTTCTGAATGGGCTACCATGCAGTTAGAGGAGCTGTATGTGATCATCAATTGCTAGCTACTATTTTCTATTAAATATTCTTTTAATAATAATTTATATATGTAGGTATTTTATGGGAAATCGACTCTCTGGGCCATTCCCCATTGTCCTCACCAACATCACCACCCTCAAAAACCTGTATGTTTCTCTACCTTATCCCAAACTGTATATCTTAATTTACAATCACATAACACACAAAGAAATTTTGGACTTACAGGAGCATTGAAGGAAATCAGTTTTCAGGAGCCATCCCGCCAGAAATTGGGAAATTGTTCAACTTACAGAAACTGTAATTTGCTTTCTTCTTTCTTCTGCTTATTGTTAAACCAGGTCAGGACGTATGTCTAATTCACTACCTATGCTTTTACCGTCTCCTGTCAGTGTTATCTCTTCAAATGCTTTCACGGGAAGATTACCTGCACAACTTGCTAACTTGGTCAACTTAACAGATTTGTGAGTACATATTTTGTTCTTTTACGTCTTAAGCACGTGCATGCTCCACGTACGATTTCAAACCACAGTTCTGCCTTCACCAGAATGTCATCACTCTCTATTATCTTTAAAACATTGCTGATTTTAATAATTACGGAACCAACTTTAATTTTTAATTTTTGTTTTTAGATTCAGTAAAATTTTATTTGTTTAAACATGTGGTTCATATTTTTTTTATTTTAATTGCTTCCTCTTTTCATAATTTATGAAATTATAAAAATCATCTTTTGTCATAATATGGTTTTATTATTTGATATTTTATTAAAAATGATTAAAAAAACAAAATCTTGCTTTTATTATTCTTTCATAACTTAAATAGTGTTAAAACCCCTTCACACTATGAAAACAAAAAAGAATTATGATTAATATAATCTTTATTTTATTTATAATTATTTCAAAATAAAATAAAAATATTTTTCCAAATTTAAAAATACCTAATAGATATTTCAATAACGAAGAGGATAAATTACATCAAATATTTTGATTTATGAGTAAAATATCAAAAATATCTAAATTTTCATTTTGTAATATTAGATATCACGATTTATTAAAACAAATTGTATACTTATGTAGATCTTGAGAGGATTTAACTATTATTTATCTAAAATGTAAAAGTACTAAAAATTTGGAAAAATGTTAATAATATTCTAATCCACCTTTGGTAAAAAATTTGGAAAAAAATATTTCTTGAGAAAATTATAATTTTGTAAAGGTTAAGAATTAAAAAAACATAAAAATAAAAATATGTCCAAATTGTAAAATGCCTTAAAAAAACATTCTAAACGTGACGTTAAAATTTAGTTAAACACATTAGATTATAATAAGATATATAATTTTTTTTAATAGGTTCATGATATATATAGTCGTACATAACAGAAGTTGATATATATTTGACAAATTATTAAAATACTAGATGACAAGGTAAGTAACAGCAATGTATTCTAAAATGGCTTATCGAATCATATATCTTTGACACCTTTTAGGAGGATCAGTGACAACAAATTTTCAGGCAAGATACCTGGTTTTATCAGCCAATGGAAAACCATCCAGAAACTGTGAGTTTACAGCATGCAGATCTTATTCCCATCTATATTTCTGGCATAATTAACAATTTCCAACTCTTTTGTTTTTTATACAGGCACATACAAGGTTCCTCTCTTCAGGGGCCAATACCTTCCACCATATCTGCCTTGACAAGCTTAAGTGACCTGTATGCTTGCAGTGTCTTATCTTTCTTTACATTTTCTGCACTTCTTTTATTTCACTGAAAGCATTTTATTGAGTTTTAGGAGGATCAGTGACCTAAAAGGTAGAGGATCCCCTTTCCCACCATTGAGTAACATGGAATCAATGAAGGCATTGTGAGTCAGAAACTTTTTACATTATCCTGTCTTCTCTTTTTACTCTCCTGTTGTTTGTAAGTACTTGAGATGGACCGTAATGTGCAGGGTGCTAAGGAATTGCTTGATATACGGACCAGTGCCAGATTACATTGGGCATATGAAGAAACTAAAAACTTTGTAAGTAGTTTTCTGAAAAGGTTAAAACAAGTCCCAGTGAACAGTGATGATGTTTTAGTTTCCAAATAGGTAATCTCGAGGGTCCTGCCAATGTAAAAATACATGAACGGGAAATGGATTCGTTTGAACGTTGCACAATGTCATGATCTGTCAAGAATGCCTTCACATTTAACCCATGCTTGAAAAAGTCTGTGATAACTTAATGATTACAAACATGTCAATACAAAATTTTAGGTAGTATGGGTACTGGATCAAAAGGTATATAGTTTTTCTAGTTGCTCATGTTTGTTTATTTACAGTCCGTCTTAATTGCCTTCCATGTTAAAACTTTTGAAGAGATTTGACAGTTCATATCTTTCCATATAAATAATTTCAATATTTAATGCAGAGATCTCAGCTTCAATACCATGACAGGAACAATTCCATCATCATTTTTCCAACTCTCAAAAGTTGATTTCATGTAAGTTGACGCTCTAAAAGCTTTTGTACAAGTCTTTGCTGCCTACTCCCCATCATAACATGTTCCTTTTACCTAAAATTGTAGGTATTTCACAGGAAACAAACTTACTGGGTCTGTGCCTGAATGGATCTTAGAAAGAAACAAGAATGTGTACGTCTTCATGTTGTTGCTTCGACTGCAGCTATTCTATGTATAGTGATTGATAGATGCTTCCTTTGTTCTCTGTCTCCAGGGATCTATCATATAATAACTTCACCTGGGAAAGCTCAAGTTCAATAGAATGTCCTCGAGGGAGTGTGTGAGTGTAATTTATTATTTATCATTATTGTTGTTACAAGACTAACGATATTAAGAAACCTCACTTTATTGACTCCTTCAGGAACTTGGTGGAGAGCTATTCCGCATCAAGAAGCAAATTGTAAGCATCTTGACCTTTCCTTATCCAATTTCTGGAGGAATGTATCATTCCTTCTTGTCTTATGCAAAATCTAGATATAATATTTGGTATTTCTTTTCTTCATCGTGTTGCAGAAGCAGAGCGCAACCGTGCCTTAAGAAAGATTTTCCCTGCCTTGCTTCTGGTAACCAACGTAAGTAAGCCATGTAGCTCTTCATGAAAGTGTTGAGGGATTTATGGAATGAGGAGACTTCCAAGTTGTATTTGGAAGACTAAGAAAAGAAGATCAATGCATTCTTTTAGATGTTGAGAGAAAGTAATCTGGTATATGTAATTCATGGTATAAGTCTTTGTTTGCAGTTCATTACTCCGTGCACATCAATTGCGGTGGTGAGGAGGTGAATGTAGCTAACAGAGTGTACGAGGCTGACGTAGAACGAAAAGGTGCTTCCATGTATTACTCGGGTCAGGGTTGGGCATTTAGCAGCACCGGAAACTTCATGGATAATGATATTGATTCAGATGTCTACATTCAGACCAATACCTCTGTCATATCCAACGTGTCTGCTACCAATGAACACCTCTACACTACAGCGCGTGCTTCTCCTCTGTCCCTCACATACTATGGACTTTGCCTAATGAATGGGAATTACACAGTCAAACTACACTTCGCAGAGATTGTTTTCACAAGGGACAATACATTTAGTAGTCTTGGGAAACGTGTGTTTGACGTTTATATCCAGGTAACTGAAGTCTGTTTGAAGATTGGAAATGTTTGTTCTCTGGCCCTGGGATGTTCATTCTGTTGTGTGGACATAGGGAAAATTAGTTATGAAAGATTTTGACATTGAACGCGAGGCTGGTGGAGCTGGTAGGCCTATCACAAAAGCATTTACAACAGCAGTAACAAGCCACACCATGAAGATCCACTTTTACTGGGCTGGCAGAGGAACAACAGGCATACCAGATAGAGGAACATATGGTCCACTCATATCAGCTATATCTGTGGATCCGAGTAAGTAGAATTCAAATCTCATCTTCACCTGTAAATTCTTTTCAGCTTGACACGGTCATTATTTCATATAAGAAAATGATGTATTCACTTTTGGCTGCCACTATAAGATACGTATTAATCATAATAAACTCCTCTTCTTGCCTAGATTTCGTTCCGCCTTCTGCCAATGGGAAAAAGAATGCCATCATAGTAGCTGCAGCAGTAGGAGTAGGAGTACTGCTTGTCGTTCTGATGCTGGCTGTTATATGGAGAAAAGGCTGGTTGGGAAACAGTGTCTCTGAGGACAAAGGTATTGAGAATAGGAGAGGAAAAAGGGGAAGTAATGTGTTGTTATTGAAAAGATTTTATCGACATCCTCGTTAACAAAAAGAACATTAATGAAGTGACCTAGTACGTTGGTTTCATATTAGATAAGTACAAATTAGCAAAATCATTTGAGTGTCCATGATGGTCAAGTGTGTGACACTTAGTATTACACATTGCCTTTTGATTTGGTATAGGTGATCAACTATCTACAATTGCCTATTTCTATTCATATCGTTATCGTTATTCAAGAAAGTCATATGGCTAAGGCTCCAGTATTTTCACTGAACTTATCAAAGTGCTTTCTGCCAGAGTTGAGAAGCTTAGAGCTACAAACAGGACTATTCACACTAAGACAAATAAAAGCTGCCACCAAGAACTTTGATGCTGCAAACAAAATTGGTGAAGGTGGTTTTGGCACAGTTTACAAGGTAATTTGCCGTTTTCTTTCATTCCCCTTGTTTTTCTTAACCGAGACTCTCTAATTTGTGTGTTACGAAAAGGGACAAGACATTATTGCATACAGAAAGCATTAACAAACTACTTCAACTCTTTTGAGTTTTAACTAGCATCCGCAAACTGCATTGAACACCAGAATATAGACTTTACTGTTTAAATACAAATTCTATATACCAAGCCATGTCTCAAGGCTTCACAAACCTTTGGAAAAACGAATGTTGGGAACTTTAAAGGTTGATGTCTCAATGTTCTTTCTGAACTTCTAGTACCGAAAACTAGTTAGCTAGACATAGGATTCGGTGGCTTCAAGAGAACAATGACAAAGGGGTATAATTGTAGACTGAAGTTTTGTCACTTTAGTCATTAGTATACCCGTCCTAGAATTATGATGTTCTAATTATCACTTCAATTTGAAATTCTCTGTTACTGTGCATCCTTGCATTACGATGTTTTAATTAGCAAATCTGATATGTTTCATTACCAAGTGCAGGGCCTACTATCAGATGGCACAGAAATTGCAGTGAAGCAACTGTCTTCCAAATCGAAGCAAGGAAATCGTGAGTTTGTAAATGAAATAGGCATGATATCTGCCTTAAAACATCCAAATCTTGTGAAATTGTATGGATGCTGTGTTGATGGAAACCAATTGATGCTTATATACGAGTACATGGAAAACAATTGCCTATCACGGGCTCTTTTTGGTGAGTTAGGCACTTCCATCCATCAAAAATCACAGGCATCGATCTTCAAGCTACTGGTCTGCTAATGGCTTGTCCTTTTCTGCTATTTTCAGGAAGAGATCCAATCTGCAGAATAAAATTAGACTGGCCCACTAGACAAAAAATTTGCCTAGGGGTAGCTCGAGGTTTGGCCTACCTCCACGAAGAGTCCAGAATAAAAGTTGTGCACAGAGATATCAAGACAAGCAATGTATTGCTTGACAAAGATCTGAATGCCAAGATATCCGACTTTGGTTTGGCCAAGCTCAATGAAGATGACAATACTCACATTAGCACTCGGGTTGCTGGAACTATGTAAACCCTTTAGCATTACATGCATTTCATTTTAATCCATCTTGTCAAATACTCGACAGGAACATTAAGAAATCGAGCTCGGCCATGTCATTGCCTATTATATCACGCGATGGGTCCCTTCACTATTTGTTAACTCATTGTGGCTTCTGACTTTGCAGTGGTTATATGGCTCCAGAGTATGCAATGAGAGGTTACTTAACCAACAAAGCAGACGTTTTTAGCTTTGGAGTTGTTGCATTGGAAATTGTTAGCGGCAAAAGCAATGCAAACTACAAGCCAAAGGAGGAATTTGTTTACCTGCTTGATTGGGTAAGATTATATGCAGAGGAGGAATTTACAGAGTATGTAGTAGCATCCTTGTTGATATGATTTTGGAAAATCTACAGGCCTATGTTCTACAGGAGAGAGGAAGTCTGCTGGAGTTGGTTGATCCACAGTTGCGGTCTGAATATTCATCAGAGGAGGCCATGGTGATGCTAAACGTAGCTCTCTTGTGCACCAATGCATCACCAACTCTTCGACCTACAATGTCTCAAGTTGTGAGCATGCTTGAAGGTCGAACGGCTGTTCAGGACTTGCTTTCTGATCCTGGTTTCGTAGCCATTAATACAAAATACAGGACTATAAGAAGCCATTTCTGGCAGAACCCCAGTCAAACCCATAGCATGTCAATAAACGGGCCATGCACTGATGACACCCCTATCTCTTGTATAGAAAGACCAGAAGAAGCGCGCCAGCTTTTGAGACCTGATTCAGTAATAAAATTCAATCAGTAGTTAGTGTATTATATAGTCATTTAAATGTAGTTTATGTACAGTACGGACTATGCAAGGAAAAGTCTTCTCTGAATTAGCGTTCATTTATAGTATTTAGCTTAAAGAATCCACATTTGACTTTACTTTTTTGAAGGAAGAATTATTTATAATGTTAGCTTAGTTTTTCGTTATCGTTATCGTTATCGTTACTATTAGTGTACAGCTAGTCAAGTTAGTTAGTGAGCAGTTTTATTTTTTAGCATAGCAGTGTATATAAGACTGGCAAATATACTCTTTCGACACAGAGTTGAATACACATAAAGTTTCTGCATTTTAGCTTCTTCCATACGAAAGTGAATTTTGTTCATAGTATCAGAGCAGAGTACGATCCATAGTCTAGACGGTTGATTGTTGACGGCAATATAGGGACGAGAATGCCAGGAGCCGATCACTCTCCAGAAGATTGTTTCCAGTTATACAACTCCGATTATCCTGGAATGATGCTTGTTACATCACAATTGACACATACGAATTTTTATTCTTGGAGTATTTCCATCTGCAACTCTCTCGAAGCTAGGGATAAGCTTGGTTTTATCGATGGTACTCTACCTCCACCGTCATGCGAAGTGATGACAGAAGATGACGTAAAGTGGATTGTACGGTGAAACAATGGATTCTCAATTCCATTTCGAAGGAGATTTCTGAATCGTACATAACTTGTAGTTCTGCGAAGGCATTGTGGGATAAGCTTGAAGAAGTTTATGGAGAAAGCAATTTGTTGCAATTATTTCAAGTACAAAGGGATATTAATTCTGTTGAGCAAGGTAACTCTTCGATAACTGCTTATTACAACAGAATTAATAGATATTGGGATGAATTAAGGCAACTTATGCCTATACCAGTTTGTAGTTGTCAAGGTTGCCATTGTGGGGTTAATAAAAGGTTAGTGGATATCGACAATGCTAACAAGTTAATCCAGTTTTTGATAGGGTTAAATTCATCGTATGATCACATTCGAAGTTAGATTTTGGCATAAGATCCACCTCCATCTGCGAGTAAGGCTTATTCTCTTGTGCTGAGAGTTGAAAAACAGAGACAGGTGCATATGCTACACGAGGATACAGGTGTTGTTGCTATGTTAGTGAAAGATGGTAGGAATAATAAGAAGGGAACTTTCACTGGAGACAACGTGAGCAGAACTAGTTCTAGGAAGAAAGATAATAAAAGAAAAGAAGATAAGCATTGTGACTATTGTTCCTTGGATGGTCATGAAAGAGAAACTTGTTTTAAGTTGCATGGATATCCTGAATGGTATACAGAGTTAAAGAATAAAAGAGATGTTTCGGGAAAAGGACAACAAAAAGGCAAGTTTGTACATATGGTTGAAGCAATTGAGAAGGATATGGAGAAGGGATCTAACATGAAAAATGTGTCACAGTCATTGTCAACATTGATTCAGCAGGAACTCGTACGGTTATTGAAGGGGAAGTCATCTGAAGAATCACATCTCCTCAATTTGATACAAACTGAATTTGCAGGTATGTCAATCTTGAATCCTGCTATTAGATCTGTCCAAACATGTGAGAATTGGATAGTGGATTCAGGTGCTACATCACATATATGTGTAGACAAACATCTGTTTCAGTCATTGATACCTATAGACAAAGTCACAATGTAGCACCCCACTCCCGCAAGGCCCGAACTCGACATCGAGGGTGATATCTGAGTTCGTGTCCGCAGAAGTGGCGTGCTAAGCCCTCGATCGATCCCAATTCCCCATATATGAAAGTTCGAAATCATATCGGGCCTAAGCCTTTTTTATGCATACAATGCAAGTTATAACATTCTCGTGGGACCACTTGGGCCCTTTTTAGTTTATAAAAAATAATTACATGCAGTGCAGACGCGAACTGATCCCGACCTCTATACTTCACTTGAATCCTGTAAGTATACTCCCGTTGGCCTAACGGGGTATTCTTCTGAGTCCTGAAAAATAGTTGTAAATTTTGGATGAGTTTTGCGAACTCAGTGAGTGACCATCATCGATGGCTCACCCTACGCATAATACACAATAATCAGATCACATGCATCATTTTAATAGTAAGCACATGAATCACATATACGATATTAGTCATGTCACATATTATATTCAGAAATCCTGCATATCATATTTCATTTCACTTATCTAAGTCATTTCCCATTCGGTTACGTTATGTATATACAGCGTGCATGTGACTCACTGTCCAGTTGTTACGTTGTTGTGACCGAGCGCCTGAACTGTCCCATATAAGTGTCATTACGCGTTAAACGCATTTCAGAGGTAGGAGAGCCCTCAGGGTATGCACTACTTCCCTTCGAGCTCGAGGCTTTTTCTCAGTCGTTAAGCTTATAACACCAATCGGTCGGCCACTCTGGTCACAACTGCCATTATGTTTTATGCATTCATAAAATGACATGCCTTAGTCAAATATGCATGATCTCATTTAATCACTTCCCATATTATCGATCAGTCCGACATTTCGTAATGTCATCCATATCAAATACCTTTTTACCGATCCCATTTTCAGTATATGCAATACGCATGTAGGTCGCATTGACCATTCACATATATGCTACCGATCCCAATTTCAGTATATGCAATGTACATATAGGTCGTATTGACCATTCACATGTATGCTACCGATCCCAATTTCAGTATATGCAATGTATATATAAGTTGCATTGACCATTCACAGTGCAGTATATTATCGATCCCAATTTACTTATATCTCCGTTTCATCGATCGGTCAGTCACATTCCCATTTATCAATCACATAATGCCAGTAGTAGTTTCGAGAACTCATATCACATACCCATATCATCGATCAGTGTTTAACATAATCACTCTATTCATAATATGCAATGCACATATGACTTGCTTCCCAGTTGTTACGTTGTTGTGATCGAGCGCCTCGTTATGCGTTGAGCCAAAGGCTCTGGCTCACTTTTAATTGTTAGGGGTAGGAGAGCCCTCTGGGTATGCACTACTCCCCTTCGAGCTCGAGTCATGTTTGATCTGTAGGGGTAGGAGAGCCCTCTGGGTATGCACTACTCCCCTTCGAGCTCGAGGCTCTTTTCATTCGGTGAGCTTTTAGCTCTGATCGTTGGCCACTCTGGTCACAACTGCCTTTATGTTTCATGCATGGATGAAATGCAATGCATCAGTCAAAAATGCCCGATCCCATTTAGTCCTGTCTTTATTTT
>JANZLC010000009.1:265049-277743 GCA_026413385.1 Erythroxylum gracilipes
AACATCATTTGTATTATCAGATGAAAGTAAATTATATTAAACTATGTTACTTGATTTTACTATAACAATGAAATGGTGGATATTATGGTTGTTTCGATAAATTACACAATATTTTGGATGATTAATCTATATTTTAAGGATATTATGTAACTAATGATATGTTGTTGATGCAAGAAAATACTAGAGTTTTTTTTCTTCAAGAGCTATCGAAAGAAAAAATTGCAATATACTTGATTTTAAATATTTTGTTATTATAATTAGGATGCATAAATTAAAAATAATTATCTAAAATATATTTAAAATTTGCTATAAAACAAATTTTTAACAAATTTTTTTCTTAACATTTTTAACAAACTAACCACCATCAATGGTAATGGTAATCATTCCTTCATCTTAAACAACCATCATAATTATAATGATTATATTCATTCTCATTCCTCACTATATTCATTCATATTCCTATTCCCATTACCCTTTATGAATCAAGCGCCCCCATTTCTCAACTTGGATGGATGCTCCATTTTTTCCTTTATATTTTCAATAAACTATTGATTTTCCATTAAAAATTAAAAATATTATAGGGTTCTCCTTCTCTTTTTTTTAAAAAAAATTGTTTCGTTTTTAACTTTAACTAAAAAATTAGTTAAGATTATATCATCTACTTTTTGTTTATTATTTTCTAATTCTAATGTTTATGAAAATCATAAAAATAGTTTTGAATATCTATTTTCATTTTACCATATTATGATTTTATTATTTAATAGGCAAATACTATTTAGTGATTTAATATTTACTACCAATAAAAAGTTAGGACCATTATAATTCAACTTTCAATAATATACATCTTACTTATATTATTATTATGTTAAATTTCAACTATGTTTTTAAAAATATTCTAACAACAATGTACTTTAAACTTAAAATGTTTTAAAACATATAAATTTCAATATTTCATGAATTTTAAACTTCAATTCGTCATTTAATGAGTGATTGTTTTAAAATTAGAAGTTTGTTTTTAAGTGATAATCAAATGTTAATTAAGATAACTAAAGCTTTTTATGGTGAGTAATCTAATGGAATGGAGTGAATGTTCTAACAAAATAGGAATATTCTTCTACCTCGTCTTTAACCATTTCTACTTGTGTCCTTGGCTGCCTCTTCTGGTTCTGCCTTGAGATTCTAGGCACTCAGATTCTAGGCCTTTCAGTTACCAGAGGAAAAAGATTTTGGGAAGTGGTGCCTACTCTAATCGTCATGAAAAAAAATTGCACAAGCTGGTTCTGCAAAGTAAGATCAACAAAACCAAGGATGTTGTGAAACGCAAGGCCAGTGAGATTGATAAAAGCAAGGTATCTTGTTATACATGTATATATATTCCGTTTGATATGATAGCAGTGAATCATGAGACTGCCTCTACACCATCAAGAGGGCGCACGCAAGAACGAAACGGAAGATACCTAAAGTTGACCAGAGTCGAGCATGGTATGGGAAAGTGCAGTACAGTTTGCCATACAAGTCCATCGGGTAAGAGATATACATAGAGATATTGTGTCCTTTATATGTCTTAGAATTGTATTTTAGGCACGAGGAAACGGCCGCCACTCACAACGACTAGCATTTCAGGTGCTCAATTTTTTACCTTTTGCTGCCTTAATTTTCCTGTTAGCGTCTGTTGCCTGTATCTATGGTTTTTTCACGTTAGTATACTATTTACAGCCATATCCATGAGTGGTAGTTGTATGTGTTTGCTTGCCTCCCAGTGTGCTCTCGTTTCTAGTATAGTTTTGTGAGGCCACAAGTACGTCCTCCTTTTTTCACCGAAACTTAGTAAATAAAGTCGGACTGCGCCGCTATATAAGCTATCTTGGGGATCTTCTTCCAGGTTCGGTAGTAGCACTGGTCAGACCAACCAAGCCAGTGTTTTCGGACAGAGAGGCTCGACGTCGTGCACGAATTTCGTTATTCTTTAAGTCACTCTTCGACTAATATCTGCCACCCATTCTTTCATTAGCTTCCTTGAGCCTCTTGACAAGAACACTGTTGACGCCTTTATTAATTCCAGAAGCTTCCTGATACTTCGACCTGTTGTTAACGCCTTGCTCATTTAATTTTCTCACTTGGCGTTTCATTCCCTTTCTCTAGCAGGCCCCACAGTCTAACGTATTTTGATGGTTTTGTCTGCTTCCTTTTGGATCATCCTTGTGTCCTCTTTGTCTCCATATGTTCCTTTGCAATTACGTTTTTGCCATTCTTCTCAATTACCAATGTCGTCTTTTAGTGTCCTTTATAAGATTTGTCTCATTATTTTCTTTTATCTCTTTTCGGTCTCAGTTTTGGTATTGAGACTATTATTAGTCTTAGTCTTCATCTCAACATTGGTATGGTATTAGGATTGTCTTTTTATTTTAGGTTCGCTACTTACTTTTATTCTTATTATTTTTCCTAATTACGTTTATTTCTGTTAACACTTTTTACGCATTTCTAGTATTATTAGTATTACTAATACTATTATTTGTTTTCTGTTTTATTCCTATTATTTTCCTGTGCTTTTGAATTTCTTTTCAGTTTTGGTTTTGTCCTTTTTCATAGTTTTTTGATTTATTATTAAATATTCCCTTACACTTTGTGGTGGGATCCTTTGGTTATTATTACTCACTTTTTTGTTTTTATTTTTCCGTGTCCAACATCATTACTTTGCCTATCACATCTGCATATGGGTCGACTGGAAACAGTCTCTCTACTATATAGGGGTAAGACTGTGTACTATCAAACCTCCACAAACCCTGCTTCACTGCAGGATTTCAGACTGAGTGTGATGATGATGATGATGATGATGACTGAATTTGGAGACTAGGTTTCCATAACTTTAGGGAAAAAGGCTTATTATTTAGATGTCAGGTTCCTACTTATACTACTCTCAGATCTTGTACTTTGGTACAAAATTTAACGAGACAGGAACTTCCTACCAGCCACACTTCTTCTAATTAGAGAATACCCATGAATTCATAGTCCAAAAAAGGTTTTGTAGTATATGAAGAATCCTAGAAAAGTGGTTTTCCATTTATTGGCACACCCTCTTAGGATTTCCATAGGGGAGGATAGTAGCATTCTTATCCAATATAGGGTAGAAAAGTAGCTTGGTGTCAAGAGTTCCATCACTTATCACTTGTAGCCAAGTTCTTTTGTGTTTTAATGACCTTGATTTTATTTTGATCTTTAGCTAGAGTAGAGGTTGCTAGGGAAGATATTTAGGAAAGTGTTAGATTATTTAGGCTAAGAGGTGGGAAATTCTCCTTGTTTGGGGGTGTAACAAGTGGTAGTATAAAATTTGGAGAGTAGAAGCTATTATAGTTAGAAGCTAAAGAAGGAAAGTGTGGAGAATAGGTAGGAAAAGGATGGACCCAGGTGAAATTAGAAGAGAAGAAGATGAAGGCAGAATGTAAATTTGACTATAAGAAAGAGTAAAAGGTGAATGAGGTTAACACTAATGGCAGGGACTGAAGAGTTGATGAAGGAAGTTGTTAAGGAAGCTAAGTAGTTGGAATAGAGGACAAGCTTGAACAGACTCTAGGTAGATGGAAAGGTGGAAAAGCTTGAGAGGTTGAAAGCAAGAATTCCAGTAGCTAGGAAGCTTAATCCGGTCAAGCAAGGGTAAAAGACAATAGAGAAAAGCTAAAGCTTCTATCTCCTTATCTCCTTATGATTATAATAACACTTAAGTATTGTACCATAAAATGATATCATTATTGGGTAAAAAAATATCAAAACTTCTAACCTTAAAAAATTGATCCCAAAATTATAGAGGACAAAGTAAGATAATTGAAATAAGGTGAAATAAAGTGATAATTTAAAATTAAAATAAGTTTACACATAAATTGAGTTGGTTATCTTGAAAAAAAAAAGTGGTCACATTACAAGTAGAAGAATGAAATTATTATTCCCCGAATGACACATAAGAGGGGGTGTAAATTGTATGTGTTTTCCTTATTTAAAGTTAATAAATAGATATAAAAAAATTGTTACATAATAATAATAAAAGAGAGTAAGGAAAGAAAGACAATTTATAATGGTTTAGTAGTATAACTATTAGCCTATGTATAATGGTTTGGGGTTCTAACTCCTAGCTTGCACCCATTCTCTAAACTCTATACAGGAATTTACTATCTTCTTTTTTCAATGGAAAAAGAGAAACCCTCTACACAACATTTTTTTTTCACACAAGTGAAGAAGAACCCTTACAATTTTCTTGCTTTGGTAAAAATAAAGTGTCACTTTTACACGTCTTCTTCAAAATCAAGAGAAATCCTTATAATATGTATGCTAAGAAATTTTCTTAATTACTATATATTGGTCCCTAATAGAACCTAATAAGTGGATGAACTACGTGTTAGTGACATTTATAAATTTTTATAACTTAATAAAAATCCTTAATAGATTTTAAATTGAATGATGAAATGTGATGACAATTTAATTAAAGTAAAGTAAATCAACCAAGTACTTAGTAAAGAATATAAGGAAAAGAAGTTTCATATGGATATATTCTTTCAGCTAGATAAAAAGAAACCTTCTTATAATCATCTTTAATCAACAAAGAGAAACCTTTGTATAATCTTCTTTAACGAATGAAGAAGAACCTCAATATTTCTTAGAACACCCAAATATAAGAAAACTAGACTCAATTGATGTTTACAACTTGAAAGACATTGCTTGCTTAGTTTAATGTTGAATGCCTCTCATTCACTTTATAAACAATGAATGAATTGTTGTAATGTTCAAAAAATCTTATAAATGTCTTAACATTTACCAAATGCTTTATATGCTTTCACCTCTTAGGAAATATAAGAGGATCCATTTCACCTAAAGATCCTCGTTATATGTGCACGGTTTCCAAACTCTCTTGGCCATCAAGGACTTGCCTATATTTTTAGTATAACTGATTCTTAATCCTCTATTTTGATTAC
Source organism: Erythroxylum gracilipes (assembly GCA_026413385.1). Lineage (NCBI taxonomy): Eukaryota > Viridiplantae > Streptophyta > Magnoliopsida > Malpighiales > Erythroxylaceae > Erythroxylum > Erythroxylum gracilipes. Next base: position 270,011 of record JANZLC010000009.1, read on the forward strand.
ATAGATAGACCATGGACCATTTAACGTTAGGGATCTTGGTTTTGTTATTTATTCCAAATCATAAAAGAATCCTTGAGCATCCTATCAATTACTTTCATAATTTCTTTAGGCAAAATTATATAAGAGCACTAATATGTGTAAAGATTGTTTAGAATTGAAATTAGCAATCGCAACCTTCCTCTAAAGGATAATGCTTTATTACACTAATTATTCAGCCTTCTACTTATAAAGCTCAAAAAAGGGGATCAATATGACGATGAAAGCTCCCTTATTGTTATAGGGACTCTAAGATATGTGAATGGAGGTTATTTTTTGTTGAATCCTATGAAAGTATCTAGAAGTCATGCATTTGGATTAACACCTGCTAAAAGACAAAAGGAGCTTTTATTAGAACTGTGAGAGTGCAAGAATGTATGAATGTGTGTATGAAAGTGTGTAAAAGTCCTATGTATGAAAAATAAAAGTATGCTTGTGAAAAAGAAATTAAACCTTTGCTATCAACAAGTATGAAATTCAACTATGAAAATGCAATGCAAAAACACACAAAAACAACTTTGGCTAACCTATGGAAAACTAATTTCTTGGTTCCCCGGCAACGACGCCATTTTGATCGCGGCTCGTCGTTCAATCCTAAGATCGATCCTTGAAAACCGGTCAAAAAATAATAAATTCCAATATTGCAGTATAAGCTGAACCTCGGGTCATCTCACTTCTTGGAACCGACGAAACATGGTTTAAAGCTAGCCTAAGTCAAACAAATGCAATAAAAGCTGATAAAATGTTGGGGGTTTTGCAAGTTGATCAAAAATTGAGGAAAGTAATTAAAATTAAAGAAAAATGTATAAAAAAATATTTTTGGATTTTTGGGAATTATGAAACAAACTAAATTCGAGTGATAGTCAAATGATAGAAAATCCTCTTGAAAATGTGCTTAGGATATCACAGTTCGAAATAAATTTCCGGGGATAGAATCCACTAAGTTTTCAAAAAATCAACCTTAAGGGACCCCTCAAGTCCAAGGAATTAATCAAATGACCATTTAATTAAAGCCTTGTTAAAAACCTTAGTGTGCAAAAATGGATATGTTCATGCAATTGGTCACAAGATCAAACTCAATCAATTATACCAAACACAACCATGAAGATAAAAATTGATTAAAGCATTCACCAATGACATATATGAGATCTCATATATTTAAGCACAACATTTAACATCAACAATATCCAAATCGTAAAATGTTGTTCAACATCCAATTAAATCATAATCGGACTAATCTAATCATACTACTATAAACTGCAACCACAGAATTTTTACAATAATATAATTAAACTTTCAGATAATAATTGAAAGACTCCCTTCTGAAGCCCACGATGAACTCAAGCCTATGCTACATTTCCAAGAGGTCCTGGAAGCTTAGCTGAGCATGACTGTCGTTGTCCTCAACACTGGCGTGACTCCAATGGCAGCCATGATGAAGGTGATCCTGCTGTGTAGACGTGTAGATAATGAAGAAATAGGCGACGAAGGATGATGGTGGAAGTGGAGAATGATGATCATTGGCGGCTGGTGAGGAGGATGATGAGGAGTGGTGTTCGGTGTTGGAGATGGTGTCTGTGTATTGTTTGTATGGTGTGTCTGTGTGGAAGATGATGGTGATGGTATGGAGAAGGTGGTATTTATGTGAGGGTGCGGTTCTGTATGGTGGTGGCTGTGTGGCATCGGCTCTGTATGGTGACGTGTGGACTTGACTGGCTCACCGCGACGTATGATCATTTCACGACCTGCTGACTTCTTGCATCGTTGACTCCTTGTATTCCTACAATTAAATCACAATTTGCAGCATCAATTTACCTTGGAAAAATTATAATGCAATTAACATCAATTTGAAACAATTTTACCAACAAATTGCACATAACGTGAGCTCGACATAAAGAACTAATTTAAGCACAAAAGTCACAATTAGGAGTCAAAAAGTACTTCAATAATTATGAAAATGCAGCCAACTAATAATGTAAACTTGGGCTCAATCAACAGTAATATACTATAGAACATTAGAGCCAATGCGCATGTAAAAGGAGCTAAGGTCTCATCAAAGATCTAAGGATGTATTTAGGCAAAATTTCTTAATTATGATGATAATTAAGATGGAACTTGTAAGAGTTAGGAAAATGCTCAACATAGAGAATCTTTTAAAATTTTATCATTAAACCACTATCCTAATAGTAGCATAATCATCATATGGTGATATGGTATGAGATACTTAAACAATTGGCTCAGTGCAAGTAGGAGATTGTTAGTTTATGCCATACAACCAATCACGAGGCTTATAATTTAGTGACAAAATATTTTAAAAACATTCTTTATCTACATGTTTAAATATATATGATAAAGTTCATGAGGTAATTATACATTACAAATGAAATTACAATGAGATTATAATTATGAGATTCATATTGTATTTATGTATTATCCCTAAATTTTCCGTAGTCATTGGTTTATTAATATTGGGAATTAATAGAACGTAAAAAGACTAGCACATATCATGTTTTTCCTTATAAAAGAAGTAGTTGATCTCATAGGCTAAAGTATGGAGATACTTAAATAAAGGTGTGAGTGCTTGTTAAAAAACAATTTCATTGAACTGACTCAATATAAGAAATTCATTTGAAACATTACTTATATATCTATTTAAATTCTTATTGTGATGATTGTATAAGTGGACTTTTGACTTGAGGTCTCCATAGTTATCTTGTATAGGGATTGCTATATTTTGATACTACTTATAACCTATTTAATCAAGAGTCGTTCATTCGGTATTCATTAGATGTAGTACGAACTGTATTGAGGTAGTTGAGTGGTCAAGATAGGATTTATCACCCTAAAGTAATTAGGGAGAATGTTCTATTGTTCTCAATTAGTATTAATTTGGGAAATCATTGGCTAAGGTACAATGATGTTTTGTAAATTGTTTACGAATATTATTAATTAAATCGATAGCTAATGATGGAGAACTAATATGATTGGATTCAAAATAGAATAGACATTAATTTCATGCTCTATGTTTAATTGGAACATTATATGATGAAATGATTGAGTTGTATAAAAAAGTCATACACAGAAAAGTTAGTCCAATCTATTTTAACTTTCCTAAATATTTGAGTGCTCATGATGCATTGCTAGACGTCAATCCTGATCTATGATTATAAATTGTTTAACTAGGGAATTAAAGATAAAAGGATTTTTAATTTGTCTAATTCTAATTATGAATTATAATTATAATTTACAATCAGTACTAACATATTTAAAAACCTAATGGGTCTCACATATTGAATGAGTTGAAGAGAGCAAGGATATTTTATCAAGTTGGACTTGATTGTAAACTTTGAGAAAGTTTATAATTAAATACGATATATTTAATAAATAAGGATCAATATGAGATATTAGATCTTATTTGGGCATAATTGATATTTAATTAGAATTATTTATAATTCTAATTAAAGTTTAATTGAAAATATAATTTAATTTCAATTAAATTACTAAAATGTCCAAAACTTATTATAAATAAGTTTAAACTTTAATGGAGCTAGCACTTCTACCCTCTCTGTAAGAGTTATATAGTTCTTTCAACTTGTTACGTGGATACCATTAAAGGTTAGACACTTGTACAGTTACCGTGATTGTGATGGATCAATTTCAAAAACAATTCGAAGGTTACGACAATAATATTCTCATGCTTCAGAATAACATACAAATTATGATTTATGCTTTATTATGATTTAATTGTTAATCATTATATAGAATTAAAGTGATATTGATTTTTGATAAATCAAAATATGAAATAATTTTGTAATTATTTTGTTGTTTCAGGATCGAATCGAGTCTCGATTTTCCAAAAAATATATAACCATTCCTAAAATGTATTATAGGAAGTGGTGAAAGTAAAGATACTCGAGTATAAGAATATGAGATGACCGGTAAATATTAGACCAGCTCTCACTAATCAAGACAAACACAAACTTGTTTTTTTCATCTACAACTTCTTTAATCTTTAATGCAAATAAACAAGGGAAACAAGATTGAGTCCAAAAAAAATAGAAAAGAGGCGAAAGGTTATTTTTTTAGAGCCATAAGCACTTCTCACTGCTTATAGAAGATGATCACTTACCAATTTTCCGCTTTAATAAAACCATTTATGACGTAATCATACAAAATGAGTTATATTATAAAAATGTATATGTGTAATGTGTAATGTGTTAGTTTAGACTTTTGAGTTAAATAATACATATTTTGTGATAGTAATTGATAATAAAATTACTTTTTCTTTATTTTGATATGAAGTTAATAAGTTAATTTTAATATAAGTCTTCATTTATTTTTATAGATAAATAGAAGAAAGTTCAAGTACTCCTAATAATTCAACGGCTTCATGAAGATACAATGATCCAGTTTGGGCTCATGTTGCATTGGTCCCTAGTATAAAGAACCATACTATATGTTTATTTTGTAACAAGCATTTGAAAGGTGGAGAAATCACTAGATTAAAGAAGCATTTAGCTAGTGTTAAAGGAGATGTGCAACATTGTAAAAAAGTGATTCATGATGTAAAGTGGCAAATGAAGACTTTTCTTGAAGAGTGAAAGATAGAAGGGAGAGATTGAATTATGAAATTAGTAGTGAAAGTTCGTTGGCTACTGTTAAGGATGATAGTAGAAATGTTAAAAGTAATGTTCCTTCCCAACAATAAGTTAATGTTGCATTTGGACTTGATATTAGGAAAAGAAGTAGGTAGGTGTCGAATTCTTTTCACCACGAATAACTCCTGAAGCTTAGCCTTAATTCCTAGTGCCATGCAATCAAGAGAAGTGACTTACAATATAGATATGGCAATGGCTAAATGGTGATATGACTTAGGTATAACATTCAATGCTTCCCAATCTTACTATTATAAGCTTATGGTGGATGTTATAGCCTTTTACGGTCTGGGATACAAAGCTCCTTCTATTAATGACTACAGAGGTAAACTTTTAAGTCACTCTGTTATGAAATTAAAAGTTATTTGGAAGAAAGAACAAAAGACTAGGCTATTTATTAGTGTTAAATCATGTGTGATGGTTGGACAAATAGGAGACATGAGTCTATTATTAATTTTTAAGTTTATTTTTCAAAGAGCTCTTAATGTTTTTAAAGTCTATTGATGCATCTGACCTTGTTAGGAATACTGATACTTTATTTGAAATTTACAATGAAGTTGTGAATGAAATAGGGCCAGAAAATATTGTTCAGTTCATTATTGATAATAATTCTGCTTATAGAGCGGGTGGAAGAAGATTACAAAGCACGTATAATTCTTTTTTTGTGGACTCCTTGTGTTACACATTACATTGATTTAATGTTGGAAAATATAGGGGATGCTAGGTATTTTCCTATTATTGATGAAACTATGCAGAAAGTAAAAAAGTTGACCAAGTTCATCTATAATCATGCATGAGTCTTGAATTTAATGAGAAAGGATATTACCAATGGTAAGGATTTGTGTCGTCCTACTGTTATAAGATTTACAGCAAATTTCTTATTACTTCAGTTTTTTATTATGATGAAGAAAGAGTTAAGACAAACGTTTACAAGTGACAAGTAGATTATATCTCAGCATGCTAGATCTAATGCTAGAATGGAGGTTTCTAGAATTACACTTAAAGATGCTGAATTTTAGTCCCAATACCAATTTATCATCCGATTACGTGAGCTATTGGTAAGGATGCTTCATTTGGTTGATAGTGATGAAAAGGCAATAATGAGTTATTTTTATGATGTCATAGAGAAGTCGAAGGAAGCAATTAAGGCCAATATAAAAAATAAGCCTTCATTGTACACACCTTATCTTGCAATCATCAATGAGAGATGGGAAAAACAACTTTACTCTTTGTTGATTGCAACTGGGCATTTTTGAATCCTAGTGTCTCTTTTAGACCAGATTTTACAAAGAAAGCTGAAGTTAATAGGGGAATGATATTAACTATTATGACAGTTGTTACTCATAAGATGATGCAAGATCTCGTAAGCTCACAAATAGAGATTTATAAGGAGTCTTCTGGGATTTTGGGATGCCAATTTCTATTTGACAAAGAGCAAAACTTTATCCAAGTATAAATTTTTCACTTATTGACCGCGCGTCGTAACGCTAACCAAAATTAAAATAACTAGACTACTACTGTAGCAGTGGTGAGTCTAGGTCGATCTCACAGAGAGTGTGTGTGAAGTTTAAGAAATGAAATTAACTGGTGTTTACACTAAATGGGGGGTTTTAGATTTTTGGAATAAGAAAAATAAAATAAAACTAACTAATAAACATAAATTAAAGAAAACATGCTATAAAATAATAAAAATGGTGAAATCGGTAGGGACCCGATTCTTTGGCTTAATCTCTGCCTACACCCTGACTAAGCATATTTTATTAATTTGTTGTTCTTTAACCTCTCTTAGAAACTATTAATCGTGGGTTAAAAATTAACCCGAGTTTTCCCTTAGGTTTTGTTTAATCAAGATACGATCATTAATTAAACCTAACCACCTAATAACCTAGGATATGATCTCTAGATTTAATTAGGCAGTAGCATTACGAATTAGAAAAACAGATTGATCAAGGCAATAACTACATACGATGCTTTATTTAACCTAGGTCATGTTATCCTTAATGATTATGAATCATTAGTCGCTACACGTGAATTTCAACATAACAATTACGGATTATATCGAAATTCTAGCAATGGGTTCTGCAACTAACAATCCAATGAACTCATTAAAATCATCACTTACAATACCCAATAGGTTCATGTACAAATAATCGAATAATAACGAAAATCCAATTATCCGTACAAAAACTCAATTAATTAAAATAGGATAACACAATCAATTCATAATAAGAGAAAGAAATAGCAAAATAATAAAAATAATACTTAACCGGGTTGTCGGTGTCGATTTTACCTCCAAATCGGTGTCAAAATGTTTAGCCCTTCATCAATATTTTCCAAAAAAGTACTTCAGCCCTCATCTTCATCTCTACCGAAAAACCCTTTAGCTGCCAGCTCACTCTTCTCGTCTGCGGTGCTTCTATCTCTACTGTTTAAGTGATGTGACCATTAAAGGTCAACTTCACTTAAACTCTTAAAACATTGCTTGTGCCGACTCTCCTTCCTTAAGCTTATTGAGTCTACTGTTTTATTCTCTGGCGGCACTATTCATTCGATCGACAATTAAGTTTCAACCTGTAGCCCTTATGCTAGCTTATGCCATTTGCGTAACTCCTATGCGTGTTGCCCTCTATTTCCATCACTTACGTTCTAAGAGGCTTAGCTGATTTAGGGTTCGTTTGGTTGAGCTTTTATCAGTAGAGCTTTTGTCAGTAGAGCTTTTCTGAGAAGAGCTTTTTTTAAAAGCCAATTGACTGTTTGGCTGTCAATTAAGAAAACAGCTTTTTTAAAAGAGCTTCATAAAGTAAATCACACGTTAATATATTGTAATAATATGATCAAGATACACAAGAAGGGGGGGTTGAATTGTGATAAACTTTTTCTTTAATCCCCTCAAGAACAATTTCGTTTGTTTAAAAACAGAAACTTGTTCTTTTCAAAAAATTATCGCAAATCAGTTCGTAATCAGTTTTTGAAAACTTTGTTTCACAATATCAATATCAAAAACTACAATTTGAGTGAGATAGAGTTGAGAAGTATAGACAC
>JANZLC010000009.1:280520-293109 GCA_026413385.1 Erythroxylum gracilipes
TGTGCTCTACTTTATATTATAGACGTGAGAGTGAGAACAAAAAACCTTTAGAGACGTGAGCTGCAAAGATGAAGAGGGACGAACAAGCAAACAGCTATACCCAGATTTAAAAGACGCGAGGATGAAGATGCAGAAGACGAAGTCGACGCCGAAAAGAGAAAAACTTGAATATGTTACGTTTTTACGAGAAAAAAGTTTATAGAAACCTATTTTCAAAATAAGAAACGATATGTTGCAGTTTTCATAAATCTGTTGCAGTTTTTCTTTATTTTTGAAATAAGAAACGATAACAACACTCGTCCAAACATGTTTTAATGACTTATTTTTTTTTGTTTGAAAACCATAACGAAAAATGGAAATAAAAAACGGAACCAAACAGGCCCTAAATAACCCTAAGTTTCCATATGTTTTTACATTTTTTGGCTCAGGTGACTTTATGATTTGTTTTTCTTCGCATTTGTTTAAATAAAAACATAGTATTTCTTATATTATAATAATTAAATCCTTCGTATAGCAATATGTTCTATTATCTTCAAAATATGAATTGAAACCTTTCTTGGTTCGATAATGTCTCCCCTTCTTATGGTGATAAAATATTTATTGGTATTAAGGAAAACATAAGATTGAAATAATTAGAAAATAATCACCCTATATTAGGAATATGGACCCCATTATTCATGCATCATTTATTTTATCAAATCCACCACTTTTGTGAATATTAACAAATAATTCATTCATTCAAGCAACATTAAGCTTACCTATTAATTTGTAAAATATGATCAAATTTTCAAATAATCAAGTATTTGAGAAAAAAATAAAGTGATCATGATGAGAGGAAAAAAAAAGAAAATCAAGCTCATATAAAAAACTAATCTTGCTTATTTATACTAAACAATATGTAAAATATCAAAGATGTTTAAAATGAGTGATACAATTTAAAATCCAAAACCCAAAACTCTATATAAAAAATATGTTTGTATCCCTTGAATAAAATAACTTAATACCTTTATCTCATCTCCTTTTTTGCAAAATAAAAACGATTTAAAAGGGTGAAAAAAAACTATAAAAATGTACAAGAGTGGTGGAAGAAAATGCAATCTCGTAAAATAAAACATCTCATCTAATCGATCAGTAAAGAAGTCTATCTTATTTCAAAAGGAATATAACTCACTTTAGTCTCATAAATCAAGGGAAAAATTTTGGAATAGTCATATGTGTAACTCTTAGAGAACGACTAATGGTTGTTTCCTCTTATTCAATGGCCTCTTCATAATAAACATCTCCATAATGTGAATATAAGTAGGTATATATGAAAGCATCATCTTTTTGAGATAGATTATAGAGTTCTTATAGTCCTTGTGACTATAGTGGTAGTTTAAGTAGTCATTTCATTAGTCGATCAACCAAGTGTAAGATCATGGTCTTTAAATAAGTAGAGCCAATAAAGAATCAAACGAAAACTCGTTTTAGAATGTGAAAAATTGAAATAAGTGAAGATGAGACCAACAATAGTGAAGTAGAAGATGTTATGGTATTTTCTTTACCTTAGTAAACTTTAAAATGATGTTTAAGATAAAGTTTCCCAATGTTGATTATCTCTTCCATTACGATGGTGGAAGGAAATTAAATCTAATTAGACCTAAAAGAGGGCTTATGTCCACTAAAAGAAACAAAATTTGTGTTTAAAGAATAAATGGTGAACTTTATGAATAATTGAGTAAATTTTCAACTCTTAAGGCTTACTTAACTAATGATTAGAGGAGTTTCTCTCAAGCATAACCTGGAATCATAGTAAGCTCGAGTGAGGATGGTTATAATACTTAGAGATATAGTCATAATAGACAAAATGATTAAGATAATAAATGCACTAAATGTCATTACATATCTCCAAATTAAGGCAAATCTTAATTCCATATACATTCGAAATAAAATTTCTATAAGAACCTCTCTTATTGTCTCTAAAATTGCAATAAAATAACCTCTAGTCAGAAAACTCTTCCCACCTTGATCAATGAAGCAATAAATAAGGTCGTACTCTTTAAAAAAGTTAAAGAAGGCAAGGTTCAATGACCTTGTTCTTGTGAAGTTCACGAGTAGGTAGTCATCGAACTCAGGTGTGTAGGCATCAAAATACTCATTCTCCTGAGTAAGAAGAGATGGAGGATGAGGAGGAGGAGATCCCAACTAAGCTTTCAAGTTCTAGCAAAATGTAATATGAATGAAGGTGATCCTCTTAATTACCTTAAGTCGAGCTCTAGTGGGTTCCTTAAATGTCAATATGGAAACACCTCAAGTCCTAACCATGTGTAATAGAGAATATGATGCCTTAATGATCCAATGAAAACATAAACTATAAATAATGACCAATAACTTAAGAAGACTCTATGAAAAAGGAAAAGACCGTGGAAATAATAGTTAGTCAAGAGCAATCCACAACTCACAAAGAAGGAGCATTTCATTATAACAATCAAATTAACTGTAAGGCCCTAAATTATACCCTAGTTGAAATCTTACATGTTTTTGAAAGAAAATGTGATAGGTGTTGAAATTGTGATATGATTGTGAATTGTATACATCTTGAAATTTTTGATTTAATGGATCATACTTAGTGACTTGGAATTAATTGATACCATTAGAAAATTGAAGTAATAAAATGTACAATTGGACTAGGAAAATTTTCAAGTGATAAGACAAGTTGGTACATGAAAATTTGGATGACTAAGCCTATGAGTTAGTTACATTTGGCATAACCAATGCAATGACATTTGATAACATTGGTTAAGTGACAAGTGGCCTGATTGAATTGTGGCATTTAGCAACCATACATGAAGACATTTAGATGGCTTCATTGAAGGACAAGTAGCTGACCTTCATGTGTGACATGTGGTTTGATTAAATCAAGAACACCTAGCATCCAAAGAGTTAGGCAGATGGTGAATCATCTTTCATTCTTGATGTTTCTTCATTCTCTCTTCACTTTGCTCATCTCCGCCAAAACTCTCTCTCTTACTCTCAAACTTCTTGAGTTTTTCTTCAATTTGGATTATCAACACTTTCCTTGCTAGATAATGCATCAAGGAAGTAAATTATGTTATCTTCTATACTGTTTTCTTGGCGCTAAGATTTGCACCTTGATCTTAGATGTGTGTTGGTTGCATGAATGACTAGTTTTCCTTGTTCTTTGAAGTAGGATTTTGAAGTTAAATAGGTAAGGGAATTCTATACTTGATAACATGTATTAATACAAGTTTTATGATAATTGAATTGGAATGAAATATGTGTTATGATGTTGATAATTGAGTGTTGGAAAATGATTCTTGTTTGGCAAATTCTGTTTTGGTTTTGATGTATATAAGATAATGATTTGTAAGTTGTCTAATGAATGATTTTTGAATTGGTTTGGACATGAATTTGATGAGGTATTGAAGCATGTTTAAGGTAGAATTGAAGTGAAATTAATGGCCTTTGGTGAAGGTATGTCGAATAGAAGTGACAAAGTCAAGTTTTGAAACACGATCGTGGGATTTATAAGGCTTATTCTCACGGTCGTGGGAAGTACTTCGGAAGGAGAAAATGTTGGTTTTAGACAGTTGTTGGGCTATATAGGGTTAAAGTACTTAATAATGGTTTAATTGGATTTAATTGAGGTCAAAAATGAACCTAGATGATGTTAGATTAATTGAGTAATAGTTAATTTAGTTATGGATCGTTAATTGAGGTAATTACTTAAGGAATGTGTGGGTAACAAATAATGTGTCTAATGTTGAAATGTATGGTTTGTTCAAGGATGAATGTGTCCTTATGAATACAAGTACGTTTCAAAGGGTTTATGTGATGTGAATTGAATATGATTGTTTATGAATTGGAAATTTGTGTGATTATATGTAATGTGTAAATATATAATGCATCTAATAATACATTATTGCAAATGTTTATGCTCATAAGGTATGCTAAGTTTGTTTGGATGTCCATGTATATGTTCAATTTGAGAAAAATGGAATAAAGACAAATGTTATGCACTACATCTTTTGCATGTGATTCTGAAACCTGAAATGATTTGTTTTAAGACTGCCAAGTACTAGTTGTGGGTAAATAGGCATGCCTAAAAAGGTTTGCAGTTGCTTCTGTGACACTTTAGTGTCTCCTGATATTGACACTTTTGTGTCTCCTGTTACTAAGATATAAGTCTCTCATGTTCTGTGATACCAATCATAGGTATCTCCTATTCTGGTCCCGTTACCCACTTCTGTAAAAAGGATTAGCTAGCAGGCTAACATGTTTTGTATTCTGATACATGTTCAATTTTGATATAAATAAGTTTTGATCTGATACAAGATAAGCTCTAATTTTATACAAAAAAAATTCGATATGATATAAGTCATAATTTTATCTGAAAGGATTATATCCAGTTCTGATATTCAATTATGCTACTTTTACATTCTATTATGATATTTATGAGTTTTGTTATGATGCAAGAATGTTTGTATTGATGAATCATATTTTGTTTTGAGACATAATGTTTGGATTACTCTGTAATATTAATAATTAAAGATTATTGTGATATGAATTGAATCAATATATATAAATGTTAGACGACTATTAGAAACAGTCACCATTATGTATTATGTTTAGTTATTCCCCACTAAGTTTTATGCTTAACATAGTGGTTTTGCCTCCATGTAGGTTTTGATAAGAAGATTTAAGGACTGAGATAAAGACTACCGCAGTGGTCCAGAAGAATGTGTTCTATTTTGGAAGTGGTTTTGTTTGAGTTTTTGAGTTGTTTTAAATGTAATGAGACATTTTGTATTTTGTTTAATGGTTTGTAATAACCTTAATACAGGATGGATTTGGAACTTATGGCATGTATTTGGAATAGTACAATATGTTTGATATTTTCTGTTTATAAAATAACATCTAATGATATGTAATGTATGTTTTCTCAAGTTTCTGGAAGTGCTTTGGAATGTTTGGTATGTTTTAGTTCTATTTTGAGTGACATTTGCATATCCTTCTTGGGGGTATGTGGGTGTTACATTGTTTAGTATCAGAGCATGGTTTACGCGATTCTGGTTTAACCAGCACTTAAATATTACTTGTACGCGAGTATAAGAGTTCTGTTTGACCTAATGAGGTTTGTCTTTTAGTTTTAGATTTAAAAATGGAAAGATATTATGAGGCTGTTGATGAGGTTGCTGGGAGTAATACTCCTTTGCGATCTCGTCCTTCTATATCTGGACCATCTGGGCTAAATCGAGATAAATGATGATCTGTCAAAGAGTGAGAAAATGAAAGTTTCTTGATATCCTGATATAGGAGATACTACATAGTTTGATATGTTGGACATAGAGTCAGTGCATTTGTATTCGTGGTTATATTAAGGAATATGATATTAGTATTATGTTGTAGTTGTATATCTTTAAATTGATGTGGAAGTAAATATATTTTCATGGATTTGGCGGAGAAAAGAATAGAGATGTAAGTAAAAGTGATGGGATTTAAAGTGTGCAAGAAAAGTTGAAAAATATGAGGAATTGGGAATTTGGTGACAATAGTCGAGAGAAGAAGCTAAATGGGAGACTGAAGAGAACGTAAGACAACATAGGCCCCATCTGTTGAATTAGTCAGTTAAGAATTTTGAGGACAAAATTCTTTTAAAGGGGAGAGAATTGTAAGGTCCCAAATTATACCCTAGTTGAAATGCTACATGTTCATGAAAGTAAATGTGATAGGTGTTGAAATGTGATATGATTGTGAATTGTATACGTTTTGAATTTTTGGTTTAATGGATCATACTTAATGACTTGGAATTAATTGATACCATTAGAAATTTGAAGTACTAAAATGTACAATTGGACTAGGAAAATTGTTAAGTGACAAGAAAGTTGGTACATGAAAATTTGGATGACTAAGCCTATGAGTTAGTGACATTTGGCATAACTAATACATTGACATTTAGCCACATTGGTTAAGTGATAAGTGACCTGATTGAATTATGGCATTTGGCAGCCACACATGAAGACATGTAAATGGTTTCATTGAAGGACAAGTAGCTTACCTTCATGTATGACATGTGGCTTGATTAAATCAAGAACACCTAGCATCCAAAGAGTTAGGCAGGTGGTGAATCATCCTTCATTCTTGATGTTTTTTCCTTCTCTCTTCATTTTGCTCCTCTTCACTGAAACTCTCTCTCTTACTCTCAAACTTCTGGATTTTTTGTTCAATTTGGATTATCAACACTTAAAATCCTTGCTAGATACTGCATCAAGGAAGTAGATTATGTTATCTTCTATGTTGTTTTCTTGGTGCTAAAATTTGCACCCTGATCTTGGATATATGCTGGTAGCATGAAGGGCTAGTTTTGCTTGTTATTTGAAGTAGGAATTTGAATTTAAATAGGTAAAGGAATTCTAAAATTGATAGCATGTATTAATGCAAGTTTTATGAAAATTGAATTGGCATGAAATATGTTTTTGATGTTGATAATTGAGTGCTGGAAAATGATCCTTATTTTGCAAATTCTGTTTTGGTTTTGATTCATGTAAGATAATTATTAATTAGTTATCTAATGAATGATTTTTGAATTGGTTTGGGCATGAATTTGATGAGATATTGAAGCATGTATAAGGTAGAATTGAAGTGAAATTGATGGACTTGGGTGAAGGTGTGTCGAATGGAAGCAAAGAAGTTAAGTTTTGGAAACAAATTAAAGGCAGTGGGTGAGTCAACCTTTGGTTTACTCATCTCATGATCGTGTGATTTAGAAGGCTTATTCTGATGATCGTGGGAAGTACTTAAGAAGGAGAAAATCTTGGTTTTAGACAATTGTCGGACTATATAAGGTTAAGGTACTTAATAATGTTTTAATTGGGCTTAATTGAGGTTAAAAATGACCTAGATGATGTTAGAATAATTGAGTAATAGTTAAATTTAGTTATGGATTGTTAATTAAGGTAATTACTTAAGGAATGTGTGGGTAACAAATAATGTGTATAATGTTGAAATGTATGGTTTGTTCAAGGACGAATGTTTTCTTATGAATACAAGTGTGTTTCAAAGGGTTTATATGATATGAATTGAATATGATTGTTTATGAATTGGAAATTTGTGTGATTATATGTAATTTGTAAATATATAATAATTAATGATACATTATTGCAAATGTTTATGCTCATAAGGTATGTTAAGTTTGTTCGGATGTGCAAGTATATATTCAACTTGAGAAAAATGAAATAAAGATATATGTTATGCACTACATCTTTTGCATGTAATTCTGAAACCTGAAATGGTTTGTTTTAAAACTACCAAGTCCTAGTCATGGGTAAATAGGCATGCCTAGAAGGGTCTACAGCTGCTCTTATGACACTTCGGTGTCTTTTGATATTGACACTTCGGTGTCTCCTGTTATTGAGACATAAGTCTCTCCTGTTCTGTGATACCAATCATAGGTATCTTTTGTTCTGGTCCCGTTACCCACTTCTGTAAAAAGGATGAGCAGGCTAACATGTTTTGTATTCTAATACATGTTCAGTTTTGATTTAAACAAGTTCTGATCTGATACAAGATAATCTCTGATTTGATACAAAACATATTCTGAACTGATACAAGTCATATTGTGATCTGAAAGGATTATATCCTGTTCTAATATTCAATTCTGCTACTTGTACATTATGTTATGATATTTATGAGTTTTGTTCTGATGCAAGAATGTCTTATATTGATAAATCATATTTTGTTTTAAGATATAATGTGTGGATTACTCTGTAATATGAATAATTAAAGATTGTTGTGATATGATTTGAATATGTATATATGAATGTTAGACGACTGTTAGAAACAGTCACCATTATGCATTGTGTTTAGTTATTCCCTACTAAGCTTTATGCTTAATACAGTGGTTTTGCCACCGTGTAGGTTCCGATAAGAAGATTTAAGGACTGGGACAAAGACTATCGCAGTGGCCAAGAAGAATGTGTTCCATTTTGGAAGTTGTTTTGTTTAAATTTTTGAGTTGTATTACATGTAAAGAGACATTTTGTATTTTGTTTAATGGTTTGTATTTTGTTTAATAGTTTGTAATAACCTTAATACAGGATGGATTTGGAACTTATGGCCTATATTTGAAATAGTACAATATGTTTGATATGTTTTGTTTATAAAATAACATCTAATGATATGTAATGTATGTTTGCTTGAGTTTTTGGAAGTGCTTTCGAATGTTTGGAATGTTTTAGTTCTGTTTTGTGTGGCAATTACATATCCTTCTAAGAGGTATATGGGTGTTACATTAACAATCTCTATAACACCTATGATGTTTAAAAGTAGCCTAAATAGTCTCAATTATAATTCAAAAAGTTTAAAATTGTAATAAAACTCCATTGTGTTTGTTAAATTAATTATAATCAAACAGTTTAAATTACAAGTTGTAATTTAGCTCAAAATGTTAAGAATTATCAATTTGAGATTAATTGAAGATAGCATATTATTTTGACATACCACCATATTTTTAAAAATATATCATTATTTCATACAAAATATACTACTACATCATATAAAATTTAATGTTACATTCCTCAAAATATATGATAACAAGGAAACTTAGAATTATTGACTAACTCTAGAATGTGCCAAATTGTAATAACCTATTCATGTTTTCTAATTAATTATTTTTATATACTATATTGGTCTTTCGAGGTTGAGAGAGTTGTTTGATTGTTCGTGAAAATTGATAATAAGGTTAGAAAGAAGGATTGAAAGATAGGTCTTCCTTCTTTGCCATAACACAATTCATTATGGATATGATACAAAATATCTCATTAAGAAAGATTTTGTGTGCAAATACTTGCCTTTTACTTGAAAACATGAACAAAGTACAATGCAGTTAATAAATCAATTACACAAAGAAAATAAAGAGCCAAATAATAATCATTAGCTAATGGTTTATTTTCATGTTACTAGCTTTCAACTTCTCATAAAATGGTATAAACTCCATATAATTATAACCAAGTAAGAAAGATGAACGAAATCAGCCTTTACTTGTTGATTATTTTCTCAAAAGAACAAGATAACCAAAAAAAAAAAAGAAAATTCAATTTTGTAGTAAGCCAACCCACCTAACCTTGATTATCAACCACTCGCTATAAACCAAATTCAAATAATAAATTGATTTCATTATTCACAAAAAGAAATCTAGAAAAACAACAAAATTTTACTGAAAGTCACTATCAATAGTGAAACTTATTGCCTAAATGAGATCTTAACCCCTTTATTTTGATAATAACAAAATACATTTTTATTAATAAATTTTCTTTTGGTGATAATAGTAATTATATTATAATGGAATCAGATAATATGTGAGTGATGAAGTTTAATAAAAGGTCAAAGTGAGCAAAGGAGCTAATTTAATAAATTTTTTATTAAATTAAACAATCAATGGTTAGAGAAAATGAGAAAAGTGGAGCATATATGCAATTCAAGTTAAGGACTAAGAGCAAAGAGGAATCAAGTATATCAAAAGTTAACAAAATCATTGTACTCCTTTTTATAAGCTTATCTTAGTCATTTTAATATATTAGGAGTTCAATTATTATTTGATCATTTGCATATATGGCATAAGCATAAATCATTTCATAATAAATAGAAATTTTATTTTAATCTTTAAAATAAAATTTAATTTTTTTTTGAAATGATTTGAATCAAGTTTTATTAAAAAGGTATGGTCTTGATCTTTAAAAGAACCTGAAAATTTATTGGAAATATATGTTCACATACACTATTTGACTAATGCATAGATATGATTGACCAGTGTGTTGCTTTTGAACAATTGGTCAACTAAATATCATAAAAAGTGAAAAATTATGTGTTGTGATTTTTATATCATATTGGTTGACACATTCGTCGGCCAATATCAATTTACCAGATTGGTTGACTAATGTCACTATTAGTAGTCGTTGTAACAATTAACTTTTGTTTGTAATAACTTTTTTTAGGTTATTTTTGAGTATAAATAGACCACATATGAGCTATAAGAAATTTGTTGGGTATACTAAAGGGTTACCAAGAGTCTAAAAAGGCTAGAGATTGAATATATGCATTACATAATATATGCTGAGTCATTGTTCACTAGTGTGAGCAAAAGGAGTTTTGAATTGTATATTGTTGTAATTAGATAAACTGATCGGGACACACTTTGTGAGGATTACTCTTTATCTTGAACATGATTTGTAAAGGATTATTCTTCACTCGTAACAAAGCAAGACGATTGTAAAGATTCTTCTTCATTTGTGACAAAGAAGATGTTGTATAGAGGATTGTTCTTCACCGATGAAAGAAGAAGATAACGATTTCTTAAGTGAAACTTAGGAAGTAGACATAGGTCAGGGGTTGTTATTATTATGATTTCTTTATAATTGTCATACATTAATTTATATGTCGGGACAATTTTTAGATGGACTTCAATTTCTCAATTACTATTGAGCTACTTCTTACCTATCTTGATATTTAAATAGAGAGTTGTCTTTCTCTTTAATTTTTTATATATTTACTAATAATAAAAACATGACTAAAGTGGATTGAAAAGGCGCATCTAAAGAAAGATTTCTTCCCATTTATAAAATCCAATGTTTTCAAAACTTGACCGGACATCAAACCAGTCAAAGAAAATGTTTAAGATTTAAAGGTTCAATCGGTATTAAACCGCTATAAAACCGCTATATAATAAATAAGAAGTAAAAATTATAAGAATAAGTAAAAATATATTATAAAATAAAATTCTTTATTAAAATAAAATGCACTAATAATGTCTATTAATATATAATATATTAATAATAAATCTAATAATTTAAACTAAGATTGAATCTAACATAAATTTTTTAAAAGTAAACAACAACAACAACAACAACAATAATAATAATAATAATAATAATTGTATTTAGATATTATAATTTATTTAAAAACTTATAAAAGTTGAGATATTTAAAGAAAGTCAATAGAAAAAACTCTAAGTTTATTCTAATTTCTTTTTAAATGTCCTTTAAATATACTTCTTTATATTTTAAATATTATTTTTAACACATTCTTAATTATTTTAAACAAAATTATTTATATATACTAACTAATAATTTAATTTATTAAACAAATTTATGATAAAGATAATAATTAGATTCTAACCATAATGATTTTAAAAATTTCAATTAAAATATGAGATAAATAAAGAATCTAAATTTTCACAAATATAATTTATTAGTGAGATTAAATAAATTTAGTATTTTAAAGAATAAAATAGTAAATCGTTTTTAAAAAATAATAATTTAAGATAAAATTTTTAATTAAAATATAAAGAATATAAATAAAGAATATAATTTTTGAAAAATATAATTTTTTATTTTTAGATTGTATGAAAGAGTTGAAAAGAAAAAAAATTCATTGAAAATATAAATCATTTATGAGACTACCCTTTAAAATTTCAACTTTCATTATTATAATGCATTATAGTAAAACTCAAAGTTAAAAGATTTACAATTACAAGTAAAGTCGTGGTTGATGTGCGCTGCTAAAAGAGTAACCTAAATGTTCGTGGCCTCCCGTAACCTAATAATGGGTCCTATATTATTAAATTGATCATGGGTCTCACGTAACTTAAAAAGACTGAATTAACCGATTTTTAGAAAAATTTAGACAATCTTTAAAGATCCTGGCCAGTTTTTTCTCATAGAGGTTAAGAGCACAAATTTGACTGAAATCTTGGCCGGTTCATATTTATTCCGGTCAAATTGGCCGGTCTTGTTTTAAAAACAATGATAAAATCACCTTTTTGCACATTCAAATTACTGTTGTCTTTATTTCATTATAAAATGAATACTTCTTAAGACAAGTAGTGACTACCATTTAAGGCTCCTTAATGACTCCCTTTTTTTGATTTAGCTTTGGGTTAGTGAACATCTTGTAAGAAGGCTCTTTTATTTTTTAATCTATTTTCAATTTTTAAGCCTTTGTTTGGATGCTTAGTTACACAAGGGAATGGAAAGGAAAGGAAATCTTGTATTTCCCTCATTTTCCCAGGGAAATTGCAAAATAAGAAACAAAATGGCCCAAATTTTCCTTCCATTCTTCTTAATTCTCTTCCTTATTTTTGTCCAAACAATAAAAAGGAAGAGAAATACAATTTCTTTTCCTTTCTCTTCTCTTGCTTTCCCTCCATCCAAACAAAGGCTCAAAGTTTAAGCAGGACTCGTGAGAAATTTGGTCGCAAAACTCTCGTCAATGTGACGGAGTCGACCAACGGTCAACCGACTAACAAAACACTGTCTTCGTCTCCATTTCGGACAAACATCGAGGTACGTTTGGTTTCATGTTCTGATTCATAGATTGCATTTGGGACTCTCTTAGTTCAGTATAACCCTAACTGAAAATGACCTTCTTTGTTTGGAGTAGTTTCATATCAACATTTCTAAGAACCTCAACACGCAGCCGTAGCGCAGCAACCCTTTTCTCGATCTCTAAGTGTTTCTTTTCTACCTCTGTGTTTGAAAGATCACAACCTAGAATTACGGTCTACGAATACTTGATACATCACCAGCGATTCTCC
>JANZLC010000009.1:293168-305512 GCA_026413385.1 Erythroxylum gracilipes
TACATTGGTTTGTGACATTCACGGGGGTTTGTTAAGAACCAGGTCTTTCTTTCCTTACTTCATGCTTGTTGCTTTTGGGCAGTTGCGAGCTCAACAGTCAACAGTTTTACAGTTGCACCAATAAATTTGGCATCTTGTGCTTTGAGTGCAACAACTTCAATTACACGGACAGCAAGTTCATGGTTAACTTGGGCCAAGAAATTTGGCAAATGGGCGGCTATCGAATTGAAAATGATATGCTTGTTAAGCTCGTTTACTTCATGTTGTTTTTTTAATAGGAAAACTAAAACCGAAAATTACAGGAGTCGAGAGAAACAGATCTTCGATCTATTCTCAACGAGGAAAAAGTGGTACCCAATGAGTGGAGTGTCAAATTGGGTGACCCCTACATCTACATGTTTCGTGTAGTAAGTCATCTAATTAGCGCATCAATTGCTCTCTCGATAAATATGTCGATAAATAACAGTCTAATTTTTGTAGAACAGCTCATCGATGCTCAGGACAATGGAGTTGTGGGTGTGAGCCCGGTCAGCTGCTGAAAAAAAGAGACTGGTCACTGCTACCGAGTCCACTTCTAGTTCTACGTGATGATAACCCAGATTTTATGCCAATATGAGGCCAAATTTTTTTTTATAAAAAAGGATAAGTACACAAAATTTTAAGTGGCTAAATAGGGAAGAGACCACCCCAAATCTGTTGTCAAAGTTACTCTGTACCAACCCTATTCAGTGGGTTGGATGCTATCCATTTATGTGATCCACGGGCCAGTTTTGATACCGTTTACTTCACGTTTTTATCATTTGGTGGGGATGGATACTTGTCAGTCGCCGTACTTACATCGAATTTCCCGTCTTGCACTCACAAATACACAACTTTTCTGCATACACAAAATCTGATTAACTCGAAATAAGAATGTGTTTACTAAACCCAAAGTCACATATACAGGTGCTCGTGAGAGAACTCCAACAATACTTGCTTACCCTACGCTGCACTGGCTGTTAGGGAAGTGAAGATAGAGACCGAAATCTGTGTAGAAGAACCAGCAATTTATTAGAAGAGAAGCAGTTAATATTTGTGGCAACAGAGCTTATCAGCAAGGGCCCTAAACACAGTTAAGAGTTGTATTGCAATTAATGCTAGCCAGTGGAGTAGTCGAGACCATTTAATCACTATAACTATTATCTGTTTCCCAAGCCCCTCGACTCAAGAGTTGACTCTCTTGTGCTTCATCTCTCTCTTTTACTGCCTCATTATATATTATCCGATTTTGCTTCGAATAGCAGTGGGATATATCTAACGGCAGAAATAATATAGCCATGGTCTTTGCTATGGTTCTTCTCAGGTTGGCAGACTGGATCTTGTACCAGCTGTTGGCTAACTCATGTTACAGCGCGGCAAGGAAGATGAGAAGCTATGGGATGTTTCTCAAGAGCCCATCATTAAAATCATCTCAACAACACCCTCCTTTGTTCCCTAATGTGATCAAGTGTAGTCTGGAGAACAGAGAGTTTGATACATTGGTTTGTGACATTCACGGGGGTTTGTTAAGAACCAGGTCTTTCTTTCCTTACTTCATGCTTGTTGCTTTTGAAGGTGGTAGCATTTTCAGAGCATTATTGTTGTTACTATCATGTCCCCTTTTGTGGGTTTTGGACTATGAGCGCGAACTGAGGGTTATGATATTCATTACCTTTTGTGGGCTTAGATTGACGGATATTGATACAGTTAGCAAAGCTGTTCTGCCGAAGTTTTTTCTCGAGAATCTTCATCTTCAGGCGTACGAGGTAGTAGCATCAACTGGGTCAAAGGTTGTTTTTACGAGTGTCCCTAGAGTGATGGTCCAAGGTTTTCTGGAGGGATATTTGAAGGTCCACAAGACTGTAGGGACAGAACTACACACAGCTGGACAGTATTACACAGGCTTAGTGTCTCATTCTGGTTTGCTTGTAAAACAGAAAGCTCTCGAGGATTATTTTGGAGACAAAAAGCCTGATATAGGCCTTGGAGGTTCAAGCCTCCACGATCATCTCTTCATCTCCCTATGCAAGGTGAGAAATAAATAAGACAAGTATTCATTTTGTTTAACGACAATGTATTAATGTATGTATATATCTCTTTTGAATGGTGTACAGGAAGCTTATTTAGTGAACAATGAAGAGAACAAGGGGCATCCAAGTTCAGTGATGACATTCGACAAATACCCAAAGCCTCTTGTATTTCATGACGGAAGGCTGGCATTCTTGCCCACTCCAAAAGCAACTGCTGAAATGCTGCTTTGGCTTCCATTTGGATTCATTCTCTCCATTTTCAGGCTCCTTATTGGTTTAGTGCTTCCATACAAGTTAACCATATTGTTGGGCACATGGAGTGGGATCGATCTAAGGGTCAAAGGGTTAAGCCCTGCAAGTAGTTCAGCTCCCAAAAAAGGATTCCTTTATGTTTGCAACCACAGGACTCTCCTAGACCCTGTTATCCTGAGCATCTCTGTAGCTAAGCCTTTGACCGCCGTGACCTACAGCCTGAGCAAAATGTCCGAGTTGATTGCTCCCATCAGGACTGTTAGGTTGACGAGGCAGAGGAAACAAGATGCAGAAACAATGCAGAGATTATTAAGTGTCGGTGATTTAGTGGTTTGCCCAGAAGGGACCACTTGTAGAGAGCCTTACTTGCTGAGGTTTAGTTCATTATTTGCGGAATTAAGTGACGAGATCATTCCAGTTGCCATGAACACTGGAGTAAGCATGTTTTACGGGACAACGGCAAGTGGGCTGAAGATCTTGGACCCCATATTCTTCTTGATGAACCCAAAACCTCACTATCACATACGCATACTTGAGAAATTGCCAACAGAGTTGACTTGTGGTGGTGGCAGAAGCAGCTTTGAAGTGGCAAACCATATTCAGAAGACATTGGGTGAGGCTTTGGGATTTGAGTGCACAAGTTTTACAAGGAAGGATAAGTACATGATTCTAGCAGGTAATGATGGAGTTGTGGATGAGGATCACAAGAGGAAGAAAGGAATTAATTACTGACGTATGTGTTGTTACTTCTGTAGTGTCTGTGTCAAGTCAATTACTGGTCTCGTATTATTGATCAATGCATGCAGATAATGCTAGATAGATATAATAATATCAATGATAGATAGGATGGATGGTCCGGCTGCTGTACGTATAAGGTATCCGACTCTACGTTTTGATGGAGATCACAAATCGCCCACAAATGAAAAACAGTACATGTTTGTTGTGCCAAAAATATTATCAAAGGAAGCAACATGTTTGTTGTAGCAAAAATATTCTCAAAGGAAGCAACATGTTTGTATTGCTATATCATATCAAAGGAAGCAACATGTTTGTTGTACCAAAAATATTCTCAAAGGAAGCAACATGTTTGTACTGTTATATCAGATGGGTAACTTGTCAGAGTGATGCGACAGCGCATACTCAGGATGAGGCACCAAATCCATGTCCTAATAAATAATTGATTGCAACGCATCTACCAAAGACAAGAAAAATCTACATAAGCTTTCTATGTATCCACCAGATCTAAGATTAATGTCATTCGTCCCGCATAAAGGCAATACGTTACCTCTTAACTTACATATATTTTTCTAACAATTTTCTTGTAGATAAATATTTTTAACATATTGGCTCTTCACAATAAAATTTGTTTTAGAAAACTCTTTGAGAAAAATATAGGGTTAAGTTTAGCATTTGACCTTTGCCTATGTTTTATTTAACGACAATTTCAAAACCGTCATTAAAAGTTAACTTTTGGAGACGATTTTGAATAACGTCGCTAAATGCAAATCTTTGGTGGTGCTTTCTTAGGATCATCGCAAAAGACTCATCCTTTTGTGACGGTTGGTGATAGCTTTGTAAATCGTTGCGAAAAGCAACACTTTTGATGACGATTTAAAGCCTTTGGCCATAATCTTGTAAATTGTATTGAAAAGTAGGATTTTTGGCATCGAATTTTGTAAATCGTTGCCAAAAGCTTAAATATCAAAATCACTCTCTTATTTATAATAATGAATTTACTAGTTTTGACTTGATCATTTTGTACCTGAACATTATAGTTGAGAAAAATCAAAATTAATATTATTGACAATGATTGTAAGTGTAAAAATAAATTTTGTTACCAAAATTGTCAAATTACTTCAATAATTTATGAAACTATAAACTCAAAATTAATTAATATTACGTAGATTTATATATTTTATTTTTATCTTTTAAATTATATGATTTGACAATTTTATATGGTGTTAAAATTTTCAAATAGTTTTAACACGAAGTTTGTAATATAATGATATATGGTTCTTACAGAAAAAAATGGTAGATGATAAGTAATATAATATAATGATATATGCTAAGTAATACAATAATTTAATTAGAAGTTTAACATTTCTTATAAATAAAACAGTAAACAAAGTTTCACACTTATTTGATCGAAAACGAAAAGAAATAGTTATATTTTTGAATTCCAAGTAACATGAGATTCAATAGATAAAGTAAAGAAATTTCCTATGTTTGGATTCTCAAGAAGGCTCCTTGCATGTTCGAAAGTATCAATTGAAATAGTTAAAGATCTTCCCCTAGGTGTTGTTTTATTGACACCCTCTTCCATTAAGTTTTTGGCTTTAACTAAACTTATGGAAGATACAATGAAAGATTTCCCAGATGCAATATGAATTACTGAATTAGAGGAACCGCACGTACTGTTGGACCCCGTTTTCGGAGCCTAACTATCCGGAGTCATAAAGCGTGAGCGGCTTTCCTTTAACCCTCATTTGCCGTCATCTCACAAGGGTGGCGTGCCCACACCAGCCAATCACCAAAACCACAATTTCACTTCTTTAGAAAAATTGTAGCTCTATGTCTCTAGTTGATTTTGAAAAAAGAACCACCTTATTCGGAGCTCTGTAGCTAAAGATATGCTCAAAATACTGAAGTATGTTCAGTAAAAATATCCAATTCATGTTCTTCCAACTCATACCCTTACTTTGATTCAATCAATCTTATTAAAATCAATACCAAAAGCTATAAATTTTTATGGAGACATAGAGGAATGTGTTAGAAAATCATTGCTTCAAAAATCAAGTTATTTGGAGGTCAGATGACAAAGTTATGGCCAAAAGAGTGGAACATATTCAGGTTTAGGGGGGGAGACCAGCAAGTCGCGATCGCGCATAGTTGCGATCCCGACTTTCCCCTTCTTCCTTTTCTTCTTCTGAACTATATTGGTAAAAAAAAAAGCATAACTTTCACTAGCGATATTGGATTAAGGACATTCAAAGGCTATTCGAAGGAGACTTCTAGACCTACAACTTCTATGAAGACTCCAACAAGATATTTTGCCTAGAAAGGGGTTAAAATTTACAATCAATGTAGCTATCCTGAAAGTCCATCCTATGCAGTTTCACAAACTTCTAATAATCATATCTCTCAACTCCGATATCCAAAAATCACATACTTTATAGCATTGGAAAGCTAGAAATATAATCTACAACTTCCAAGAAGAAACTTTGTCTAATTCAACCTAGATTGATGCAGTTTTTTCTTTGAGTTCAGAACATAATTTCTACACCTATGAAAACTTGCAAAATGCAATATCCCTTCATATCAATTCAACGAAGAAAAATATGCACATACACATTCCACTTCCATAACCATCATACTTAACCTATAAAATAACATAATCATACTCAAAAGGAACTTCCCAATTTCCCATTCTCATTTCTGAACAAAGTAAATGTTTGAACAAGCTTTACTTACATACCAACATACATATCAAACTTAATACAAAGTACAAAAGGATGCTCATGTTTGATATGCCTATAAAAGCTATCCAAATTAGTTACTAACTTAGTACAAAAGATCTCTAACTATTTTGGAGTTTCTGAATGCCTTGCAAGGATCGCTAATCTTCTAGCTCCGCACCTAATAATGGGTTGAGCTACACAGCTCAGTGGCTGATATATTTATAGCCATTGGAAACAAGCCACATAATCAACCATATATGTGAATATTCACATAGTCATACACAACTTATCTTAATCTAGCATTGTAAGTTCAACATTCACAATTCCAATTCATAACTCATAGATCAATACATCATCATATAAAACATATTGGATGTAATTTATCATCAAAGCATAACACTCAAATTGCATCATAACTTAACATATCAAAATGCACATGCACAAACAAATGGTTTAAGGGTTCCGTGGAATGAAACGGAGAAACCAAAGTTTACACCGTGAATGAAACGAGTCCACTTTTTAGATCTCGTATGCCACAAGTGGGCCGCTGGGAGAAGGCTCTTGTCAAACAGTTCCTCTCTCACCCAAAGACAATCAAATTTCAATGCTTAACTCATTTCCACATGTTCATACTTTTCATGCTCATCATGCTTTCTTGTCTTTTCATTTTTGCAAAATGCCATGATGTTTTCAAGGCATAGTATAATCATAATCACAATTCAATTATATCAAAATGTCATACATCTTTCAATGCATAACATAAACACATCACAATGCATTTTCCACATCACCATAATTCACAATTTAAAATTTAAGCATATACACACACACATCGACACATTGCCCATTTACACAATAACCATAAATATTTTACCCATCTTAATCGTTTGTAAAAATCCAAGCTCAATTGTGTCCTTCCTTTTGCTCTTAGATAGGTTTTTCTTGATTTCCTAACATAACCAAAATTCTCATTCAATCCAAACTCAAATGGAAATCCCCTAAAACTTCCATAATCACAACAAATGAAATCAACCTAAATCAAGCTTAAAGCTAACCCCAAACATTTTGAAATTGTTCTTATACTGAAACAATATTCTATACTCAACTTCCATCCAAAAATTGAAATTCTTAAAGACTAAATTAGAACTCCATTTCATCAGACAATTTGTAGCCCTATCTCTCAAGTTTAATCCAAATGAAAAGCCATCTTATGTGGATAACTAAAGAAAATGTTATGGCTAAAACACTGAAGCATACTCAGTGAACATGTTTCAACTACATCTTCCAGCTTTTAATTTCCAACATTTCACATATAACCCAACTTGTACCTAAACCGTTTCCTACTTTATTTCTAATTCAAGAATTCCCCTTTTTTTTCTTTACTCATAACTAATCACAAAAACTTCTCATTTAATAGTTTTAACTTCCAAGAAGAATTCGGGATCCAACACGTACCATGCGTTTTTACCTAAGGAACAAACAGTATAGAACTTAAATAGCTAAATCAAACAATATAAGGAACCCAAATTCAAACACATGCATTTTTGATTTAATGAATCTATCATAATCACAATGAATAGATACAGTTTTTGCAATTGACAATTGTTCCAAAAGAACTTGTTTCCCTAATATTATACGGACAATCAGGATATTACCACTACTTCCATTTTCATTTATGTTCTTTTGAAGATTGGAGGAAGCTTTACACAACACATAGTATATATAATCACACATTCATCCAATAGCTTTCGAACAAAATATAAGATACAAAAAATAAAGAAAGAGACGCAATTAAGATGATATTAAAAACTTTAAAGAAATATTAGCCATTGAAGGAAAGTGGTGATTAGACTTTGATGAGGAGATTTTTTGTGCATCAATTTATTCTTCATCAAGGAAAAGTCTACCACATTCCTATCACTTCGACATTTTGCAATGAATTTATGTTAATAGTTTTATTCTGAAAAGTTAATAGTAACAAAAACAAGCCATAACAATAACCAATATAGAAGTAGAGTGTACAATTTAATAAGGAAATAAAAAATTATATGAAGTTATATTGAATTAACAAAATATTCACAGAAGAATCAAAGATCATCGAAACTTAATTTTTTACCCAGCCAAAAATCCCCTACATAAGCACATTCTATGTTTGCCACTCACCTGTAAAGATAAATAAAACCCAGAGCAGATGCCACAGATTAATAAGTGATTTGACATCTTTTAGTATATAACACTTCTTATTTGAATGTTCCAATATTCTAGCAATGTTAATTTTGTGATCTATTAACTAAGACTATTTCATATGATAAGGTTGAGAACGTTAACTGTGTATGTACTATGTTTAAGGGATGCATAATTAAGTGTGCTTCCTCTAAAGCCACTATTCTGATAAAAATAGTTGGGTTCTTAGAGCCCCTCATCAGATATGGAGATAGCTACTGTGATGGAATTCAAAAAAAAAATGAAGCATATAAATAGTAAGGCCAAACCTAGATAATCAATGAGATACAGAAATTACATTGAAAACAAGTGCAAGAAATCCAAGCAGACGAACAAATAATCTCTAGAGTAGTTAAGCACAAATTTACAAAGAGGGAAGACTTACTTGAAGAGTTTAATGAAGACTAGGGATCGAAGTTATCTCTCCAAAACAAGACCCTATGATCTCTAACTACTATCTGAAAATTTGGATTAAGCAAGAAAACATTGAGTTAGTATAAAAGAATCAAGTAATTTCATATCTCGATGTTGGCTTTCACCTAGGATGAGAGTGATCTCTAACTCCTCCAAGAGAAAGCTAATGACTCCTATTACAGAACAACGACCAAAGGTAAAAAGAAGAAGAAAAGATGAGAAGCAAAATAGAGGAATACATACTTGGCAACTTGGCCAACTCGAAGAAAAAGATCACCTTCGATGGTTTAACCCTAATTAGGAAGCATCTAGAGACTCTTTCGGTGGGGGAGGTTTCCAATTTATGTCCTCTATTTGGGTAATTAAGTTTTTAATTTCATAAAATGTCGTAGTTTTGACACATTTTTGTGACGATTTTTTAATTCATTGACAAACCCTATTCCTATATATTACACTCTATATATTATAGAAATTACATGCAATATATAAAATCCATATAACAGTTTAGAATTTATATAAAATAAATAGAAAATTATGATTAAATAGACTAATGTGATAAATTAACTATGAGAAATTTAGCTATTATATATACATTGATAAATCATTATAATAATTACAATTATTATCTATACATTCATTATGATAATTACAATTATTATCTATACATTCATATAACATTATATTAATTACCATATATAATTATATTTATTGCAACATATTTAAAAATAATTATAATATAGTAAAAAATGGAAATCAATATTGAATATTAACATTATATTCTTACAAATCAAATTTAATATTATTGACAATGATTGTAAGTCTAAAAATAAATTTAGTTAACAATAATGTCATTTTAAAAATATATAAAACTAAAAACACAAAATTAGTTTATATTACATAAATTATACTTTTAATTTATCTCTTTTAAAATATATGATTTGATAATTTTATGTGGTGCCACAAAACTCTATTTATTATATATAATTCTATATTATTTTATAGAAAATATATATTACAAAATTTTTTGTTAAATATATAAATTTATATATATGGAAATAATTGCTGGTCATTTATAAAATCGTCACCAAATACTTCCTTTAGTGACACTTCTACTAAAATGACGCCAAAGAATAACCTTTTGGCAATGATTTTAGTAAATCAGCGCAAAAGGTCAAGCCTTTGGTGACATTTTTATTAATTCACCGCCGAAGGTCTATCTCTAGTGACGGTTCTATAAGATCATCACAAAAGGGCTACCTTGTCTACATTGTTGACGTTTTTAAGCCCTTCTATGTCTCTACTTTCATCATCATTTTCTTTCCTTTGCTTCCTTCTTATTCCATTTTGCTTTCGTCATCATCTTCTTCAATTTCATTGTCTTCGTCGTTGTTTTCCTTCATCTCCAGTTTATCGTTCGTCGAGATAAGTCATCCATCCTTCACACTTGAGTTTTTATGTTCTACTTTCATTGTTGTATTTGGGTTTTGTATTTTGCTCGGTTTTGTGTTCTGCACCATGTATATTGTGGTTTGGAAGATGGTGAATGTGCGTTGTGATAATAATGAAGATGGTGAGATGGTGAATGCGTACAGAATGGGTTGTTAAGGCTTAGTTGGATTAGGAAGCTTGCTTGAGTACTGCATATAACATGTTCGATGAAAGTTTTGTTAAAGTTTTTTTTTTTACTTTTGTTTGAATTATTTCTAAGAAATTAATAGAACATTCAAAAGATGTATAGAATTTAATATCATAGAACAAGATTCTATTAAAAATCAATTCAACCTTAAGTATCTACTATTAAAAAGCTTGATGTATTTATTGGATGAATGGTAAAGCTTTTAAACTTTCATAACAATGTTAAGTTGATATAAAAAGTTAGTATGTTATTTGATTTAACATTAAAAAATCAACAATATAATTTACTATTAAAAAGTGTGAAAAATCATCGAAAAAATGTTTTACAACTTTTTGTGCAATCTGTAATATTGGACAATTTATGAAGTTCTCTACGTAATATCTCAATATTTTTTTGTTGTGAATTTTTTACTTATTGTTATTGAATTAAGTTGTAGAAAAACATTATAAATTTAAAATGTTCAACATTCCTTGTATATTGTATCAACAAAAGTAATGTAACATTGATCGATGATTCTTTTTTCTTGTCCAAAATAATAATAATAGTCTGAGCTTTATAATTTTTTAAAAAAACAATAGGGAGAAAAAAACTTCATAAATTGGAATAGGATTGATCATATTGTCAAAGATTAGCCAAAAGTGTTGTCCAAGTCCATACATCTATAATAAATAACAAGCTTAGTTAAAGTTAATCTAAATTATTATGAGAAAATTTGATAAACTAATTTTTTGGTTTAAGTTAGAGCAAACAACATATAACTTTACCATTCACAACACGGTCACTCATCAATTGCATCTTCATCTATTCTATAACACGGGGAAAAAATATTAAAGTTATATATGGATGATTTAAGCTAGGTTATGATGAAAATGAAGAGGGAAGTGAATGGTATTGATTCTAGGTCTTAATGTTGTTTTATCACTTCCTGAATCAATACCGTTCACTTTCCTCTTCATTTTCATCATAACCCAGCTTAAAGCATCTCTAAGTCTTCATTTCCTTCATAAATTTAAATTATAATATGTAAAGGAAGTGACAAAACAAGGGTAGGAATCATACTGACTTCATATATCAACTTATTTAGTTGTGACAACTTAAAAAATTTCCAAACTCTTCCTACAAAGTTATGTGTCCTTTAGAAGTTGTTCACCTATAATTGGGACCTGTCGACATTACCGCCAACTATTTACAAATTCATATGTAAATTCTGAGGTCTAAACCTCTTAATTGATTGGTTATGTCTTGCGCATTCTTATGATGAAGAATTGATGTATGTTTTGCATAGATTATTAAACTAATATAGGCTAGCAAGCTAAGATTTCATAAATAATTTGTTATTATTTCTCCACACATTATACCTCCATTGCAAAAAAATAATAATAAGTGACATTAACTAGAAATGCATATTAAAGACGTAATTTGTGAGACTTTCTTTTCGATGTTTAGTAAACACCACTATTACACAACGTTGGCAATATGATGGTAGCATGTTTCGACCATTTGTAAGGTCCTTTCAATGATATGTGCCACAAAATTATATATTATATAGGTTGGAATTATTTAATGTATACTAGTAAATAACCTTAGTTCGTTAGTGGACAAGCTTGGTTTTATGTGGCTACTTGGATGGGAATACTTGTTGGACCCCGATCTTTAAGTGAAAATTTAGAAGTATTAAATGAAATTGAATGAGTGTTTTTGTATATGTATTGTTTTTTAGATGAAATCATGCTTTAAGGAAATTGATGAGAAAAGAGAATTGATGGGTTTTGATGACTTTGAAATTTGAGTAGATTTGTACAGTTTATGAAAGTTAAAGTGAATGAGTTGATTGAAAATTAAGTAGAAAGTCAAGAAGTAAAGAGAAAAAGTGTGAGAATATGAAGAATTGAGAAAAGTTTGACTTTTTGGTCATAGAGAGTTGACCTTTTGATTTAGGTAGAATTTGAGAAAAAGATCTTCATGAGAATTGTAGCTTATGTTGAAAGCTTTCTGTCGCCATGAAGTATGACAATTTTTGATATCGGAATCAAAAGTTATGATTTTTCGAAGTTAAGTATATTTTGCTTTGTGTTTGGAAAATGTTCATAGGGTAAGTTTGCGTGTGTTGTGCTTTGAGGCCAATCGTCGTACTGATGTAGTCTAAATTAGAGTAAGTGATCTACAGGAAAGTTATAGCTTGTCTTTCAATCTTTCCAACTCTATAAAGTATGTAATTTTTAGATGTGAAAATTGAAAGATATGAAATTGTGAAGTTGTTGCGTTGGTAAGTAAAGTTGATGTGTTGATAAGCCATCCTAAGTGAAGGATTGT
>JANZLC010000009.1:337532-348460 GCA_026413385.1 Erythroxylum gracilipes
TCTGTAACTAACTCAGACTGATGCTTCTGTCTTTCTTGTGTCTGTTTTCTTGCGTCTGCTTTTCTAGCGTCTACTTTCCTGCTTAGCTTTCGTCTGCTTTTCTTCGTTTGTGTTTTGCTTCGTCTGTGTTTTGCTTCACCTATGTTTTGCTTCATCTGTGTTTTGCTTCGTCTGTGTTTTGCTTCGTCTGTGTTTTGCATCGTCTGTGTTTTTGCTTTGTCTGTATTTTGCTTATCATCAAAATTATTAATCATGAAGTCCTTTTGACTTAACAAGATCACCATCTCCTTTCACAGAAAAGTAAGGTTGTTTACCTTCCCAAGTTTCTAAGATAAGTTATTATAGCTTATCATCAACTTTCTGAACATCACAAATCATTAACTTTCTGAACATCACATATTTTTTGTCTCAAGGTAGGCCTAGCTTTTAATTGAGTTATTAAAGCCCAATCAGATGCAAGTCCCCATTCACCCTATCACACGAACAATGCCAAAATGGTCTTCTGACTTAAGGCATCAGCCACGATATTAGCTTTACCAAGATGATAATCCACAATACAGTCATAATCTTTAAACAGTTCCAACCAATGTCGTTGTCTCATATTAAGTTCTTTCTAGGTAAGCTGATATTTCAAACTTTTATGATCAGTGAAAATCCTACACTTTTTACCATACAAGTAATGTCGCTAAATTTTCAAAGCAAACACTATTGCTGCAAGCTCAAGATCATGCATAAGGTAGTTCTTTTCATGAGGCTTTAGTTGCCTAAAGGCATATGCAACCACCTTACTATCCTGTATCAAAACACAACCCAATCCATTTCCAGATGCATCACTAAACATAATATATTCCTTACTAGAAGTGGGTTGAGCCAATACAGGAGCTTCAGTAATGTAGCGCCCCCTTATCGCATGGTACCCACCGGGATGCCCAGAGGTCATTCCAGTACATATCCTACGATAAGGGCGAGCTACGATCGATCACCACTTCGTATGGCATGGTATCATAATTCACTTATAAGCATTAATAGAAAATCACAATATTTTTAAAACCAACTTTTTCCTCATTTCATTTCACAAAATCGAAGTCTACTTTGTGTCTTTCACATTTTCCATATGCACATCATCAAAAACCTAATACAATAGTACTACATGAATGAGGAAAATATGTCAAATCTATTTAAGCCATCCAAAAATTCCCAGCTGACCGACCTTTAAGCCATGACTTCTCTTGCCAAATCACAATCTTTACGGCAATAGAGCTCGTCAGTAGCTAAAGTTGTCTCTCGGTCTTGAAAAGACAACGTTACAATTTTGGTGAGTTTTACGAACTCAATGAGGTAACCATCATCGATGGTTCACTCAATTCATGCAACACATCAATTTATATCACAATTATTTCACAACTTTGCATTTTACATGAGTAACACCTTTTCACTTAAGCATAAGCAAATTTTGTATTTCACTCAATCAAACATACATAACAAGATGCATATGAAATGCTCATGAGACACTTTTCCAATTATTACGTTGTTTTAACCAAGTGCCTGAACTGTCCTATATAGGGCTCATTAAATGTTAAGCCTAAGGCTCTGAATCACTTTTGAGCTCAAGGCTCAGTTTCACTCGTTGAGCTTTAAGCTCTAATGTGGCTACTCTGGTCACAACTACCATTATCTGATTATGCATTCAAGAATGGAATGCATATACCACAATCAATCACATTATAAAGCACTTAGGTCTTCATATTCACATTCAAGCAGCACTTCAATATTTCAATCCACATTACACAATCATCGGACCTTCTATTCGAAATCCACACTCAAATCACATGCATTCATTATGCGAAACATAATTAGAAGTAAACAAGAATTGAGAGAAATCGTCTAGGTTACTCACTGGTTGCTCTCGAAACTATTGCCTGGAAGATCCAGCAATGTCCGGAGGTTGACGTTCCAGTTGCTCCTCTATGACAAATAATATACACAATATTACAATTTGCACAATCATAAGTATTCAATAATGCACATGTATGAAATGAATTATGTACAATGCATGTTCATAAAAATCCTGGGAAATTTTCATCATAAAATCGATCTTATATCAATACTTAGATTTAGGCCTCACTAGAACTAGTGAAATCACAATTCATTACTCACTGGTGTACTTTCAGATTGTCCAAAACACCCTTTCGAGTCTACTATTCACATTAAATCAAAAAGTGAAGCTGAAATAATTAGGTCATACTCTCTTCTAGAAAAGTGTTCCTTTATGTCTTATGAATTCATTGACACCAAAATCACTCAACTTGGTTCAGTAAATAGTAAGATATATCTCAAACAGTTTCGGACTGCTCTTGTCTAAAACAATGTACTATACACAACTTCCATCTGAAATTTAAACATCTTAGAGACTGAATTAGATTCCAATTTCTCATACCATTTGTAGCTCCATGTCTCTAGTTTACCAAAAATCAAAAGTCATCTCATTAGGAGCTCTACCAATCCAGAAATCATCAAAATACTGAAGTATGTTCAGTGGGATAACACCAATTCATACTATTTAAGAGTACACTCACCCATTCCACTTTTTCACTCAATCTTTCTCAATTCATTTCAGATGGTTATGATTTCTGATTGAGATGTAGAGAAATGTCTTACAAGTCCAATGGTTTAAGAATCAGGTCATTTGGTGGTCTAGCGAGAAAGTTATGACCAAAAGAAGCAACTATGTTTACGACCTCAATCAAATTGAACCTATTTTGGTGTGATTTCCATAATTTTCATAAACGACGTTGGATTCATCTCATTTTTGAACTATTGGAAAGAGGACTTCGAGATTTACAATTTTCATGAAGACATTGAAGACAAATTCTATCTTTTGACTTATGTATCGTCTTACTTTTGTTTCGTCTTACTTTGCTTCGTATTACTTTTGCTTCGTATTACTTTTGTATGGTCTTACTTTGCTTCGTCTTACTTTTGCATCGTCTTACTTTTGCTTCATCTTATTTTGCTTCGTCTTACTTTTGTATCGTCTTACCTTTATATCGTCTTACTTTGCTTCGTCTTACTTTGCTTCGTCTTACTTTTTCTTTGTCTTATTTTGCTTCATCTTACTTTTACTTTGTCTTATTTTTATACTGTCTTACTTTGCTTCGCCTTACTTTTGCTTCGTCTTACTGTTGCTTCGTCTTACTTTTGTTTCGTCTTACTTTTGCTTCGTCTTACTTTGCTTCGTCTTACTTTTCTCTCTCTCCAGAACATCTCCACGTATAAAGATCATAACTTTCAGCTCAGATGTCTAAAATTTTCATACTATATACTGTTGGAAAGATAAAAGAAAGATCTATAACTTTCTAGAAGGAAACTTTGTGAAAATCTATCTAGATTAATCTAGATTTGCTCCTGCATTCAAAACACGAATTTTACATTCAGCTCCCAATGTACTACACCCAGTTCTCAACTTCATGAAATTTTGAGACTCTTAGAGACAGAATTAAAATTCGATGTCTTCATAAGAAATGTATCCATTTATATCTAGTTTAATATAAATCAAGAATCATCTCATTTAGACAACTAGAGGAAACGTTGTGGCTAAAAGACTGAAGCATACTCAGTGAACATTTTTCCAGATTTTCAAACTTTCAATATTTTACATCCAAATCATCGTCTACCTAAATTATCTCTTCCATTACAAATCCAAAAATTACTTTTACAACACATAATCACTAATATTCTTTCAAAACACTAAATTAACACTATAACCAAATTTTTCATCCCCAACAACATGGTATTTATGAACAAACACGTAAATGTCATTTTTCATGCAGATGAGAGTAACTTATCAAATTTATTTCATAAATCCCCAACTCTAAAAGATTTATTCACTACTTACCTACTTAAAACTCCGAAATCTTCAAGCCCTAAACTTCACACAATTTCCGTACTTCGTTGAGTACAATGACCAGCTTCTGGTTTTTTTCTTAGGGTAGAGGACACAAATGGCAAAGTGGGTTTGGTGTAGGAAAGGAAAAGCATAGAAATCTCTTAAAAGGTGTTTGAGGGAAAACTCTGTGTATAGGAAGAAAATTTGAAGAAGGAACTTAGACATGACTTAACTTGTCAACTCTCAATGAACAGTAACCAACTTCTAGCAAAAGTACAAAAAGCCTAAGTGACACTTGTCATTTTCCTAATACCTAAGCTTTAACTTAGTTTCTTTTGAAACTAATTCCCTTAAACTTTCATCTTTACAATCCAACTATCTCCAAATCTTCATTTGATTTCTTTTTCCTTTTTTCTAAAATTTCCAAAACTTATTCCTAAATTCACCAAAATTCAAAAATATCATATTCTTACCAACCAATAGAATATCCAATATAAACAAATTTCAAATTCTCAAAACTCCTAAAAATCACAACTCAATCTAATTATACTCGAAATTATTCATGAAATCATGTACAATTATTTCCATGTGCAACAACTTCACTATTTATATGTATATGTATGACATATTATGCATGAACATAGAAGTGCATCTCTAACTCTCATTAATCACTCACATTTACCATTTTAACCTTCCCACAAGTAATGGGATGTTATAGAAGCAAGGTAGACTCTACAACAAAGAAAAATTGATAATCTCTAACACTTCTGCCTTTATAACTAAAATTATGAAGGATGGTCATGAGAGTCATTTGGGAGAACATAGAGGACCGTTAAAAACATATAAGCGCATTTCTAGGGAGCTGTATTAGGAGGGCATGAAGAAAGAAATTTATAGATTTGTGGCAGCATGCTTAACATGCCAGCAGAATAAATACCTAATGTTGTCTCCAGCAAGACTATTGCAGCCCCTTGCGATTCCAAATCAGGTATGGGATGATATAACTATAGATTTTATCAAAGGGCTCCCAAAATCCCTTAGATATGCATCCATCTTAGTGGTTGTGGATAGGTTGAGCAAGTATGCTCACTTCTTACCCCCTTAAGCACCCCTACACGACACAATCAGTGGCTGAAGTGTTCATCAAGGATATTGTGAGGTTGTATGGATTCCCTAGATTGGTAGTTTTTGACAGAGATAAAGTTTTCATGAGCAAGTTTCGGAGAGAACTATTAGAGGTGCATAGAACCGTCCTCAAATTCAGCTCATCCTACCATCCTCAAGCCGATGGTGCTACTGAGGTGCTGAATAGGTTAGTAGAAGCCTACTTGAGATGCTTTGGGCTGGGCAGAATATTGCTACAATACCTCCTATCACGTGGCTCTTAAAACTACACCTTTTAAGATATTATATGGAAGGGATCCTCCACCAATTTTTCAGATGGGATCAATGGTTTCAAGAATGGAGTCGGTTGATGTATTACTACAACAAAGAGACCACTACTTGACCAAAATTAAATAGCACTTATCTAAGGCACAAAATGACATGAAAAGCAGGGCTCTGATCAGCACGGCAAGCAGTAGTTTTCCAAGTTGGAGACATGGTATGGCTGGAGCTAGCTCCTTATAGACAATTGACGGTAGCAAGAAGAGTTAGTGAGAAATTGGCTCCCCGATATTTTGGTGTGTTGAGAAGGATTAGAGAAGTGGCATATGAATTGCAATTACCCAATACAGCCCGGATTCATCTTATCTTTCATGTGTCACAGCTAAGAGCCGTGGTGGGAGAGGATAAGGATAAGTTGATTCTGCCTGACAGATGGACCGAAGAAGAGGAGTCAATGGTGCAACCTAAAAAAGTCTTAGCAGTAAGACCACTAGGGGGATCCAAAGGACTGGAAGTCTTGATCAAGTGGGAAAGCTTAGCAAATTAGGAAACTGCTTGGGAGAAGTTCGATGACATACTGGAACAATTTCTAGGTTTTCACCTTAAGGACAAGGTGCAACTTATAGGGGGAAGCAGTGTTAGACCTCCTATTACCAAGGTTTATTCTAGAAGGGTAAAGGAAGGATAACCGAGTAAAGATACCACTTTCTTTTATAGTCAAGGGCTGGTGGGTATTACGTGCATGTGGGAGGGGAGAGAATAGGAGAGTTTGTTACATGGCTGACGTAAGAAGTTGGCTAGTATAAATGATGTAATGATTGGGAGAGGCAGAGTAGGCTATTACTAAGAACATTCTGGTGAGCCTTAGGCTAGGAGAGAGTAGCACTCTCGAAATTATTTGCAAATCACATTGTAACTTGACAAATTCGAGTTACATAATAATAATATTCAATGACAATCCTCTCAATTACTGAGAGTTCCTATCATTTTCATCATATATAGATATTAAGAAACTCTTGAGTGAAGAGTTACACAGTTATAATTACACTGAGGTCATGTATAACATGAACTTAGAATTTGCCTCACTTGATTGTCGTATCATCGTCATATTTTCCATGTCTTACAAAAGTTCTCCTACTTTGTTAAGAAGTTACCAAAACTTCATAATATTTTCTTGCCATATTTTGTCAGATCATTATCTTTTGAGTAGTCAAGTACCTCAATGAACATTTAGCTAGCCATGTCGAGTCATCTTGGTGCATGGTCTATCCAAAAACACTCATATTGCATTAGCATTTTTCTATGATTAAGTTTACATTCATGTGAGCCAGCCTTCAAAAAATTTCATACTTTCAAAAAAATTTCTTCGAAATTAAGTGCATCGATATACACTCAAATTTAGTATAACTTAGTTATGTTAACTAGCATTATTCTTGTATCTCGCCACTGTCAAAGATTTTTGCTAATGTGCACTAATCCATGTCAACTATCACCTATTCTCGAGAGTTCATCAATATTGCATACATGCCTCACCTATCCATAATACTTTTCCTCATTCTTTCTTTCCCATGTCATTTTTATACCAATTTACGTATTAAGCATTAAGCGTTGATCGAAACTTACTTATACTTTCACAAATTTTTGTTTTTAGACTTAGGAGTCTAACTTTGAGCTTATAGCATGATTGTGTTTGCTTAAGAGCAATCAACAAAGGAAAGTAGACTCGTGAGTATGTTTTGAGTTGCATCGTATTGTTGTCACTGCAATTATAGGTACCCATTAAGTGTGGCTACATAGACTTGGCAAGTGTTTAAAAGAATCTACAAGAAGGCATTGTCTCGCTATAATCTGATTTTGGGACTAGCTGATTGGTTATGACATGAAGCTATCCTATTGTTTTCAACACTCTACTCCTCGAGTTGCAAGCCAGATTGTCTCAGCTTTAATTGGTGCTTTGACAGCATGTAATTACTTTAGCTTGGTGGATAGATCAAAGGGTTATTTTCTGTTAAGATCAAACCTTCTACAAAGAATTATAGTTGTATGGATGATGCCCTAGGGAAGGACTCTTGAAGAGGCGTAAGAGCAACTGAAAAAAGTATGTTCATAGCTCCATATATCTTTCGGAAATATGGACACAAATAAAACATAAGCAGCAAAATCATGTAAATGAGTTAGATCCATGAGAAATCTCAAGTTTGTGCTGATGACTAATGTTTATACTGTCTCTAGTTATTATGAGAAAATAGAGGGAGAGAGAAATTGATTATAGTTCGACTGATAGGACAGGTAGGTGCTTTTCTTATACATATATAGCAGCATGCTACGTGAAGCCACAATGATGTTGCTGATACAGGGTAATCTGCCAATACTCGTAAAGTTTCCACGTCTGAAGAGCACAGGTTTGAGGAAATCATCTAGTTCTTAGATATTGCCCAAGAATATACCTCAGGTGGCACAATACCATTAGTGAGCAAGTTTTGTGGCATTCCATACAAATCCGAGACGTCAAGGTGGTGAGCGCGACCATTTTGATAATGCTGATTAGCTGCAGCAATCTCGTCATCATCCAAGGGTAAGCGATCAAAAGTGGCATTCATAAATGATGAAGCCATTATTAAGACAGAGCCTGAAGCAATGAGTGAACCAACCACACCTCCACCAACAACCTGCCCTTGAGCGCCAGCTAAATAAATGGTCAACCCTGTGATCCCTAGGGGTGCAGGTGGAGGCGAAATTGATCCAACAAGTGACAATATCTCAAATCGGCCATGAAGGGTCACAGTGGCTCCAGATGAGGCTGGCTGCCGGAGACTGACATTGGTTACGGAGCCACTTCCACTGAGCACACATATACCACGCTGCTTTCTTTTTGCAAAGATCAATAAACTCTCGCTTATATCGCAACCTGCGCCCACCTCCATTGCATGAGCCCTTAGTGCATTAGGACTATCTCGTGTGACAATGATTGGTAGTTTCGGCTTATTTTTTGAGCCAACAGGCCTTCCACGAGGCCTTCTCACGTTCTCACCATGAGGAAGTGGAGGAACTACCTTAGGCAACTTAGAAGCTGTAAGGATTGCCTCCATGCTTGTCTTTTGGTAATTACCCTTGTCAGGATCTTGGTTTCTCTCCATGATGTTTTTGGATCCAACTGAAGACATTATTAGCTCTGCATTCCCAGCCATTCATTAACCATCACATTCCAAGGAGTTGAGTTCGATGTCTTAGCTTAAGTAGCAGATATTGGGGAAATAGATTTTTATTGCAAGAAGCAAAAAGAATGATCAGAATTTGGAGAAGGTTAAGTGGTACCAACCTTAGCAGTTATAGTATTTTTTGCATTATCCCACTGCCTACCTTGCAACTGACATTCTCTTCATGTCAATTGCCTTCTCAAACGGCTAACAATTTGTTCGCATAGATTTTTAAAAAATGGCAGTTCATCACAACAGCTGTTTTTCTTGAATAAAGAAACTTTCAGACAGCATGCAGCTGAATTTAGCCTTTAAGATAATTATTTATGTGATGAGCTATAACGTCTATGGAAAGTTGAACCATAAAGGATGCGATGCTGTTGTCATAGTCTACATAAGATTGATTACTCTTTAAGATGGTCATAATTAGCATACTTCCTTCTGCAAGCAATGACGCAGAGATATGGGACAGCAAAAGTTATGGGCAGTAATTCAAGACATGGATGGAGCACTTGAGATTTTTAATTTTTCTTTCACTTTTAATGACTTCAGGTGCTTCATAAATATAGCTTGAATGGTAATAATAGTAAAGGGCAAGTTGCAAGGTGTTTTCCCCACATCACACTCACACACAGTCTCTGTCTGTTTGTCTAATGAAGGCAACTCGAGAGTTTCATCCTCTGCTTAACAACTAGTCGATACCTTGTCGACTTTCAACTAGATTTTCTGGAGACGATATTTAAGCATGCGTATGAAGTTTTCAAGGTTTGGTTAACCCCGGACAGATTTTATTTGTATTAATAATTGGTAAAACAACTAACAACGTTCCTTCCTTAACTTCATACCTAGCTTAATCAATAAGGAGTAGGTCTAATGGTTACCCAAGCCATTTAGCAGAGTAGAAACAAAAGTAGCTCTTCAGCCTAAATCGTAAAAAGGAACTAGGACCTGATGGGTTTATGCAATATTCTTTCAGAAACCTAGCATCTAGTGGGAGATTGTATCTTAGAAGCCATACTAAAACTCCTCTCAACGGGTAAAATGTTCAAAGTGAATAAAACATACATTTTCCTCATGATGTAATGTGTTCTACAAGATAATTTCGAAGATGTTGGCTCCCGTATTGAAAAGTACCTTAAGATTAATCATTAATCCAAGTCAGGGAACATTTATTCAAGGGAGGAGCATAGGACACAATATTCTCTTACTACAGGAAGTGATCTAGGATTATCAACAAAACCCTAATGAGTTGCACAATGAAAATGGACATAAACAAAGTTTTTGACTTTGTTAAATAGAGGTTCATTTTCAATGCAATGGAGGCTTTGGATATCCGTCACAATTATCAAGTGGATTGAACTTTCTATCACAACCACTTCTTTTAACATCTTGGTAAATGGAGAACCTGTACATGTATTTAGAGGAAGCAAAGGATTAAGTCAAGGGGACCCCCTTTCCTTTTACCTATTTACAATCTGCATTGAGGCACTGTGAAGATTGCTTGAAAGGAACACCAGTAAGATAGGGAATTTCAAATTCCACTATAAATGCAAAAAGGTTCAACCATCTGTCCTTTGCAGATGATTTAATCCAATTAAGTAGAACAGATGAAAATTCAGTGAGTATGCTTATTACATCAATACAATAATTTAGTGCCCTTTCAAGTTTAACAATCAACAAAGATAAGAGCAGCATCTATGTTTCACCTAACCAAGTTACACATTTAGCCAGTATAGCAAGACTGAAGCCTGAAAAACCATCCTTTTAGATATCTTATAATTCCAATAATAGCTACAAGACTTACCCATATAGATTATCAGCCTCTATTAGATGCAATTCAAAGAAGAATAGGTAATTGGAATAACAAAAATCTATCATATGTTGGAAGATCACAACTTGTCATCACCAGTCTTAGTAATCTTCATGTGGATTAGAATTCTCATCTATGTAACCCTGGAAATTTAATCAAAGCAATTTTTAAAACTTTGAAAATCTTCATGCGGACAGGCAAACCCAACAAAGCAACCTAGGCTAAAGTGAAGTGGACAAATGTTTGTATTTGTAAAGATGAAGGTGGAATGGGAATCAACTCAATCAAGGCTATGAATAAGATGCTATTAGTAAAGAGAATATGGAAACTTTATAAGAACAAAGAATCT
The DNA here is from genome assembly GCA_026413385.1 of Erythroxylum gracilipes. Lineage (NCBI taxonomy): Eukaryota > Viridiplantae > Streptophyta > Magnoliopsida > Malpighiales > Erythroxylaceae > Erythroxylum > Erythroxylum gracilipes. Next base: position 348,161 of record JANZLC010000009.1, read on the forward strand.
CTATGGGTTAGGCAGACGCACACCCAATTTCTTAAAAGTGATATCCTCTGGAAGTCTAGAACACAAGCAAACACTTCTTGGACACTGCTTCAAACATTGAAGCTGAGGGAAACCATAAACCAAGAGATAAGATGCATCATAAGGAATGGGAACAGAACCTCATTTTGGTTTGATAACTAGCACAGGCAAGGACCATTACATAAGCTTCCTCGCTTCAACATTCTGATAGATTCCAGCAAAATAGGTAAAAGCAAATGTATATATATTGCTATTGCTTGCTGTAAATGAATACAAAGATAG
>JANZLC010000009.1:362194-377461 GCA_026413385.1 Erythroxylum gracilipes
ACTTTTCAAGCCGGGTGCAGTAACGACAGTTTTCCCCCCCCCCCCCAATAAGATTTGGGAACATTATTTTGAAATAACAATGTTCATGTAATTTCTAAGAGGTGTCTATTTTTCCTCTCGGCTACCCCATTCTGTTGTAGTGTGTTAACAGAAGATGAATACTGAAAAATTCCTTCTTTTTGAAGGAAAGATTACAGATTTTGATTGAAGTAATCTCTTGCATTATCACTCCATGAGTTTTTGATTCTTGCAGCCATACATTTTCTGTAAACCAAAGACAATGAGTTTAATTTGCATATTTGGATTTCATCCAATCTAGTTGTAAGAGGGATGTTATAGCAGAAATTATTAATAACTATATGTGGGTTACATGATAACAATACTACTTATTCTCTATAAATGATACATTATGGGTGACCTCTTTTGGTTGTTTCTCATGGTTCCTATCTCTCATGCAGCTGCTCTGGACATAATTCTCAGTTTTAATGCCTGGGGGAGCTTAAAAGCCACACAAATAATACGTTATCTTCTGAAGTTCGCGGTGGCAGCTATGTGGGCTGTGGTGTTGCCAATTGGTTACTCCACTTCAGTGGAGAACCCAACTGGGCTGGTCAAGTTCTTCAGTAGTTGGGCGAGAGATTGGCGGAGTCAATCATTTTATAATTATGCTGTCGCAATATATTTGATACCTAATGTAGTGGCTGCAATTATGTTTGTGGTTCCGCCTTTACGAAGAAGCATGGAACGTTCAAACTGGCGGATCATTACCCTCATTATGTGGTGGGCCCAGGCAAGCATGTCTTTATGAAATGGGTGAATGTGTTTATGTTTGTGTGCAGTTCTCCTTTTTTCTTTCTCTTTTTTTGGGTTTTTCCTTTTTATTGGGGGAGGTGGAGGACAAGGGTGAGGGATACTTGTATTTAATTGTACATCTATATGCCCTTGTTTTTGTGAATGTTGTTGGCATTTTTACCTACCCAAACATTACAAACTTGTTTGTGTTTCTTCTGCAGCCAAAACTCTATATTGGAAGAGGGATGCATGAAGACATATTCTCTCTTTTGAAGTAAGGGAAACAACTTTTATTTATTCCTATTTTTCTTGTTTTATGGCAATAATCACTGCAGGGCTGTCGACAACTAATGGAATTGGATTTTCCTATCAGGTATACACTTTTCTGGCTCATGCTACTGATTAGCAAGCTAGCATTTAGCTACTATGTGGAGGTATTTTTCTCTTCAAATATCTTCAAACAATAGATTTACTAATCCAGACATGGAAAATGTCTGTTTAATTTTCTTACAAATTTATACTAATTTTTCTCATCAAATTTGCATACTACCGACATTGTTTAGTCAAATTCATGAAGTCCCTATGCGCTGACAAGGGAGTTGTATAATTCAAATAGCTTTTCCAGTTGCATATTATTTTGTTACTGTTAAATTTGTCAGCAGTTCATATTTTGGACATTCAAACATTCATAGGCATTGTCATCTGAGTAGAATTTTGAATTTTCAGGAACATGAGAAAGGCTTTTTGAACAGGTCATGAAAAAGGCTTTTTGAATAGGTTAACTAGGTAGGAGCTTTGCTGTAGTGGAATTTTTTGATGCTGGAAGTTTATGAAGTTATACTAGTGGTAGAATGTTTTCCTTTGGATAGCAGGTTGATAGCATATACGAGTTTTATTAGTAGGAATCATTATACAATACTCCTTGCCTTTTGGTTGTTACTGAAAGATCTATACGAGTATTTTCTAAACTTTATAATTATGTTAGTCATAGTGCACACAATCTAGTAGTACTCACCTTTATGGCCTACAGAAACTATCTGCCTGTTGTATAAGAGGATGCTGAAACCTGTGTAACATTAAATATAATTCAAGTTTTCTCGATCTACAACTGCATCAGAAGCTGATAATCTTACTCTGTAGAGACTGAAAAAGTTCTCAGAATCTTTTTCAACATGTACGGAAGTATTTCTAAACCTGCATTCAATTTAGCACAATGATAATATTTTTTGATAATTTGCTCTTACCAAGATATCAATTAATGCAAGTAGCAAAAGAAGAAATAATATTATTGGTAGCAGACTTATCAAACTTGTGACTCCCTATCTTGGTAGATCTTTTCCATAAGTTCATTTACAATTGTATCTGTGAATCTTGAAGAAAAGGCGATATGTATAATTATGCTTACTAGTAATTTTTTCAAATGACCTGCCAATTTATCTGTTGCTAAGTAATGTTTCGCACATTCCTTTAATAGATACTGCCTCTAGTTGAACCAACAAAGTTGATCATGGATATGCACATTGGTAACTATCAATGGCATGAGTTCTTTCCAAATGGTAACCTTCTCCTCTCTTCTGTGGCTATTTGTACTTTCTTTAGTCATGCAGCTAAAATGATTGCTTGAGCTAATTATGTTCTAAACTGCTCCAGTGACCCATAATATTGGTGTCGTTATTGCAATATGGGCTCCAATTGTCCTCGTAAGTGAATTCCTCTAAAAGATTTAATTACATAAACTTATATCATGCAAGACACGATGAATCTTTACAATCTACATCTAATTGTATATTAGGTTTATTTCATGGATGGACAAATATGGTACGCTATATACTCCACACTTTTTGGTGGAATTATTGGAGCCTTCAGCCATTTGGGTGAGGTTAGTACCGTCAATTTTGTGTTAGAAAGATGTGTCAACACTTATATGATGTGCATTAAGCCTGGAAAACCAGAAAATATTTGATTGTATTGAGGCGTTAGTCATAACTGAAGCTTTGTTGTAAAAGTAAAATGTGGTTTTTGTGATCTAATATTTGTCATTTCTGTAGATACGAACACTTGGAATGTTACGATCAAGGTTTGAAAATGTCCCTTCAGCTCTTTGTCGCTTCCTTGTACCATCATCAGATGAACTTTCCAAAAGGATGAACATGGTATTATCAATTCTAACAGAGTTAGCGATTTGCATAGTTTTTTTATTTCCTGGAAATTTTAGTGCATTCAAAATTTAGAATAATATGGAAAAATGTGATTCATTCATGATATATGCGGTTCTTTTCTGATTTAGTGATTGGCTTCTTATGGAAATTAATTAGAACTTACTTTTATCCTTTTGAAACACAATGCTTCTGTATGACAGGATGATGAGTCAATTGAAAAAAGAAACATTACAAGTTTTGCATATGTGTGGAATGAGTTCATACATTCTATGAGAATGGAGGATCTCATCAGCAATCAGTTAAGCATCTTTTTTGCCAAAATTTGATCGGTCCTGTCTAATGAATTAGTCCAGAGCATTAACTTAAAAAGTTAATTGTTTTTCAGCGAAAGAGACCTGCTTCTTGTACCATCTTCTTTGGGTGGTGCCACTGTCATCCAGTGGCCTCCTTTTTTGCTTGCTAGCAAGGTATAAGCTTTTATTTATTGTTTTTGTAAACTATAATGCTTGACACAGAATCTTTTCCAAATTTTTTGCCTTTGCTTGCGAGAAAATTTTGTCGAGCTTACTTTCTGGCTTTGATTGACCTCTTTAGATTCCTATAGCATTGGACATGGCAAAAGATTTTAGGGGGAAGGAAGATGCTGATTTGTTTAAGAAGATGGATGAGTACATGCATTCAGCAGTAATCGAGTGTTATCAAACATTGAGAGATATCATATATGGCCTTCTGGAGAATGATCTTGATAGGACGTAAGGAGCATTCGTCTTACAAGCTATAAGATTTTATCAATTCTAGATGAATAGAAGAGCTTTCAAAGTTTTGTGAATCATCATGAAAGACCTTTCACTCATGCTGTCTTCCTGTTCCTTCCCTTCTGGACAGAATTGTCAGGATGATCTGTTATGAAATAGACATTAGCATTCAGCAACGTAGATTTTTAAATGAATTTCGGATGAGTGGCTTGCCTTCACTCAGTGAGAAGTTGGAGAAGTTTCTAAAAATATTGGTAGTGTACTTTTGTTCTTCCTTATTATATGCATGTTTCCAAGCTTCTTATGACTGACTAATTACGTGTCTCATCTTATCTCATTTGAGGGCTTACACTACTCTGTTGGCAGCTAGGTGATAATGAAGACATTGACACGTACAAGTCTCAGATAATCAATGTTCTCCAGGATATTATAGAAATTATTGTACAGGATGTTATGGTTCATGGCCATGAGTAAGTAAAATTTTGAACTGCAGGATGTGATATATATGATGGTTTCTGCAGTAGCATGAGCTGCAGTAAGTTTATGATTGCTTTGGTTTCTTGCTTCCACAGGATCCTTGAGAGAACTCACTCTAGCACTGTAGATAGCAAGAAAGAACAAAGGTTTGGACAAATAAATATTCGCCTCACTCAAAACAAATCCTGGAGAGAGAAGGTATCATTGATAGCATACAATTGCTGAAACCCAGGATTCATTTTTCTGAACATTTACCTAATGTTATTCGGTATAGGTTGTGAGACTGCAATTGCTTTTGACCACCAAGGAATCTGCTATTAATGTACCCTCCAACTTGGATGCTCGTCGCCGTATCACTTTTTTTGCAAATTCTTTGTTCATGAACATGCCACCTGCTCCGAGAGTTCGGGATATGCTCTCTTTTAGGTCCGTGATTTTATCAAATCTTTTAATAAGGAAGATTAAGTTTGCTAAGTGGAAAGAGGAAAACTTTCCATAATTTTAATCATGGCAATGTGCAAACTCATTATTCTCAAGTTTATCATTTTTTTTAATTTAGTCAAAAGTTAAAATTTGCATTTTGTTGTCTAAAACTTTTATGCATGAGGAACCCTATTCTTTTTTCATCACCTTTAGAGTTGGACATTCGCTTCTATGATTGCATATGCATGTTGATTAACTTGCATTTGCATTGTTAAAAAACCATTCTAGCTATTTGATGTTATACTATGTTTGAACACATAATATTGCATGCTAACTCCTACCTACTGGCTGAAGGTGCAGATAAAAAATGGATCTAGCATGCCTCATGCCAAAACTTCATCTTTTACTAGAAAGGGGGTAGCACAATTTGAGCTTGATGCCTTTGGTCATAAAGGTTTTAATAACTTGTAATAAACTGTTTCACAAGTGTGGACTACTGATTGCGGTCTCTAAACTCGAGCATGTATCTTGTATTAACATGCATATATTTATGTATCTTGGGCCTGTGTACTTCCACCTAGGTTTTTCATTTAACAGACATTAGAAAGAACCTTAGTTTCAACTTCTTAGATTCTTACATTAATGAGTGTTTTAATATTATTGTCAGTGTCTTGACTCCTTACTACAAAGAAGATGTTCTTTATTCTGATGAGGAGCTTAATAAAGAAAATGAAGATGGTATATCAATATTGTTCTATTTAAAGACAATTTATCGCGGTGAGTTCTGATTCCACCCACATATTCTTGTTCTACCAACAATTTTAAATTCAGCTAACTTTAGTGATGGCATATTAGATGAGTGGAAAAACTTTGAAGAGCGCATAAATGATCCTAAACTGAAATACAACCCAAAAGAAAAGATGGAATTTACCCGTCAATGGGTATCATACAGAGGGCAGACACTAGCTAGAACAGGTTTGAATTCTGTTCTGTTGCAGGCGACACTACAGCTTCAGTTTTAAGCAGTCTCATCTAACAATGATGTTGTTTCCAGTGAGAGGGATGATGTACTACAGGACGGCTGTTGAACTTCAGTGCGCTCTTGAATTTGCAGGAGAAAATGGTCTGTGATTTAAGTTAGACGTTGCTAGTGTAAACTTAACAGATTCATAATATGATTGTATTTGTTCTTGTTCACTGCTGGATGTTTCCTTTGCAGATATTTTTGGTGGCTTCAACAACATGGAATTGAATGAGGGCCGTGAGAAGGATTCTTATGAAAAACGTGCACAAGCCCTGGCAGATCTTAAGTTCACTTACGTTGTTTCTTGTCAGGTGTATGGAAATCAGAAAAAATCCAGCGACCCTCGAGATAGGAGTTGTTATATAAACATTTTAAATCTCATGTTGACGTAAGTTGAATAGGTTTGCAATCTTTTGTACATCTCATCTTAAAAGTTAGATGATTTCATTGGTGTTGAATCTTTTCTTATGTATATTGTGTACAGATATCCATCTCTACGTGTTGCATACATAGATGAAAGAGAGGAGACTGTGAATGGAAAATCTCAAAAGTTTTATTACTCTGTTCTTGTCAAAGGAGGGGATAAGCTGGATGAGGTATAGGAATGTAGCTCCTAGTTTGATGTGGATTTTGTTCTTATGGATTCTTTTTAAAATTAATTTGCTTTACTTGGTTACATTTGGCTCATATATCTGTCTGAGTTGCTTTTTCCTTCTAAATGTCAGATTGCAACCTGTTTTTTGATATCAAATATACTATTAACGTTATTAGCAATGCCATTGGTTTCTTGTCTAATTATGAGAAGTTCCTGCCCATTCAAAATACCGTTTTCATCATGTTTCTTTCAATTGCCTAGTTTAGACACTGCTCATGCCTGAAACATAAGATGAACCTTCTAAATTGTCCAATGAAAATAGTGAAATCATAGACTGTTGGTGCCAATTTTATTGGATTTTCTATCATGAAATCTTAATACAATCTCTTATATGTTGGCTCCTCTTTCGTTGTTAGGAAATCTATCGGATCAAGCTCCCAGGTCCTCTGAGTGACATTGGAGAAGGGAAACCTGAAAACCAAAACCATGCCATCATTTTTACTCGTGGGGAGGCCCTGCAGACTATAGACATGAATCAGGTGCCTTTCTTTCCTGCCTCTTTATTTAGAGTTCAAAAGCTCCAATGTTAACTGTTCATTGTCTTGCTTTAGGATAATTACTTTGAAGAAGCTTTCAAAATGAGAAACGTGTTAGAGGAATTCATCAAATCACGACGTGGACAGCGGAGACCTACAATTCTGGGGCTGAGGGAGCATATATTTACTGGAAGGTCAGATTTTACTCTATTCTACAACACAACTTGAATCTTGTATTTATGCTCAAACAATCGTGTGAGTAGATGTGAATTGTTGGCAATTCCAAGTGTAAGCATGCTCACTTCTTCCATTCTTGCAGTGTTTCATCACTTGCTTGGTTCATGTCCAACCAGGAGACCAGCTTTGTAACTATTGGGCAACGAGTTTTGGCCAATCCTTTGAGGTGAGTAAATTTTTATCCAGATCAATGGAATGCTTACATCCATTCTGTCTGAAAGAAAAAACAAGATGCTAACGTAGCATATATGAGTAAAATCCTCTCAGATTTTTATGTTTATGTGACCATTAACTAGGTTACCCTATATTTTCACTCACCATGGATGAACAAAGTCCCAAATTCTTATACGTTAATGGTCATTTACTGTTCATTGAACCCACAATAAAACTATTAGTAATCTGGAGTTGCTTGTCTATAGCATCATGCATGCCACTACGACTGCTACTGCTGCTACTATTATTGTTACTACTATTATGTAATCTATGTAACGTGCTGTACTTGTGTTTACAGGGTAAGGTTCCACTATGGTCATCCTGATATTTTTGATAGAATTTTCCATATAACACGGGGCGGCTTAAGCAAAGCCTCAAAAATAATAAACCTCAGCGAGGACATATTCTCAGGTAAATTTCAGTTAGTCTGATGAGTACTTAACTATTGGTATTTATGATGCTGAACATGCCAATTTTTTCAGGATTCAATTCAACTCTGCGAGGGGGATTTGTAACACATCATGAATATATTCAAGTAGGCAAGGGGCGTGATGTGGGCATGAATCAGATATCTTCTTTTGAGGCTAAGGTTGCAAATGGTAATGGAGAACAGACGCTTAGTCGTGATGTTTACAGACTTGGGCGTCGATTTGACTTCTATAGAATGCTATCCTTCTATTTTACAACAGTTGGTTTCTACTTCAGCAGTATGGTAAGTCAAACATCTCTTTACTTGGATCCTTTTTTAGCAGCAAAATGTCCTTGCACATGGAAGCAGTGGTGATATCTTTGTTAAGCTACAAAGTATGATTATTCATGCTTTGTGATAGGTTGGACGTAAAATCATTTTCCTATAAGGATGATGATATAATCTCTGGTCAATTTGAAAAACGAGATAAGGTTAGTATTGATCAAAATCAGTACTGACATTCTTATTATGAAAGAAAGAAGGTTCAAATGTAGGACAATTCTACTTTGAATTATTTAATTTTGCAGTTCTGTAGTCCCAGAACATCTTAACATTAGTCATAAGCTTCTTTTCTCTTTCCTTTGAAGTACCCATCTTATACAATAACCTTACAATTTAAAGGGTGGAGGGAAAGGGCAGACCTTGTTCTTATGGATAACACATTTATCAAGCTTAGTAGCTACTCTTTGAGAGGATGAATGTTATTGTGTCAGCACTTGACTCATATTACTACGCTTCACAAGCTGGTAATATATATTGTTGAGATTGATACAAGATAAATCTACATCAGAGAACAGCCTACATTGTGGTCATTATCAGGGATAGTGTTTATCTACTACCCTGTGCTATCGACTGCATCTTCGTTATTGAGCTATGTCTCTCCTACTATTAGTGAATTTCTTAAAGAGATCTGATTGTATGTTTTTTTAACTCGGCCTCAAATTTATGTCAATTTTCTTTGAAAAGCATCGACTGTCGATTATTGGCTGCTAAGCACCAAAACAAGTAATATGTTGAGTTTGTTGTTTTAGATGTTCTTGTAATATATCATGCATTCTCCCTTGGTGTTGCTGCAATTTGGTACAAGTGATGGAAACATGACTGTGGACTCATTTAGATCTTCCTACCATCACAGGTTACCGTGCTTATAGTGTATGTCTTCTTGTATGGACGCTTGTACATGGTAATGAGTGGATTGGAGAGTGAGATTATAGCAAGCCCAACCATACGTCAAAGCAAGGCACTCGAAGAGGCCTTAGCTACTCAGTCAGTTTTTCAGCTGGGCTTGTTGCTAGTGCTGCCTATGGTTATGGAAATTGGCTTGGAAAAAGGTTTCCGCTCAGCTCTGGGTGATTTTGTTATCATGCAGCTGCAACTGGCCTCTGTATTTTTTACGTTCCAGCTTGGAACCAAGGCACATTACTATGGAAGAACAATTTTGCATGGTGGTTCCAAATATCGAGCTACTGGGCGTGGTTTTGTTGTTTTTCATGCAAAGTTTGCTGAAAACTACAGGTTCTACTCGCGAAGTCATTTTGTGAAGGGATTGGAACTGGTTATACTCTTAGTCCTGTATGAAGTATATGGGCAATCATATCGCAGTTCGAATCTTTACTGGTTTATCACGTTCTCCATGTGGTTCCTTGTTGGGTCCTGGTTGTTTGCACCTTTTGTGTTCAATCCATCTGGTTTTGACTGGCAAAAAACAGTGGATGATTGGACTGATTGGAAGAGGTGGATGGGGAATCGTGGTGGCATTGGAATCCCACCTGATAAAAGCTGGGAATCCTGGTGGGATGGAGAACAAGAACATTTGAAACACACAAATATTAGGGGAAGGATCCTTGAGCTTGTCCTTGCATGTCGTTTCTTTATCTACCAATATGGGATTGTCTACCACCTTGACATAGCTCATCACAGCAAAAGTGTTCTGGTACATATACTTTATAGTTGAATAGTATCTTTTCACTTGTCCTACCATAACCTTGTTAGACTTCCAACTCAGTTGATGAACTTTCTACTATTCATTTGAACTCTTGTCCAGGTGTATGGACTATCCTGGGTGGTTTTGATAACTGTTCTTCTAGTCCTAAAGGTACAACAAATTACCACAAGTTCAGAAGTAATTTGTATTTCTGATGGAGTATCATTGACCTTTTTGTCTTACATCAGTTGTATTCAAAGAAATTGGATTGTTTTCCCTTTTCGTTTCTGCTTTACCACTCCTGTTTTCTTTTCTTGGGGTCACTATTAACCTTTTCTATTACTTGTTTGGGGCTCCTATGTTTCTATCAGATGGTATCAATGGGGAGACGAAGATTTGGCACAGATTTCCAGCTGATGTTCAGAATACTGAAGGCACTTTTATTCCTTGGCTTCATGTCAGTCATGACTGTTTTGTTTGTTGTTTGCAATCTCACGATTACGGATGTATTTGCTGCCGCCCTTGCCTTCATGCCTACTGGGTGGGCCCTTCTTCTTGTAAGTTCCTACTCTTTTTTTCTGTTAATGGCAACATTTAGTTAGCTAATACTTGAACAGGGATATCGTGTTCTTCCTCTCTGTTTCGAAATAACCTTTTAATTACTACATCAACAGCATGAATTCAGCTTACCATCTGAGACATGGGATTGTTTCTAACAACCGGCTAAACGATATGTTAGTGATTTGTTCTTAGAACTACCACATGAACTATCTAAATGATAAAATATGATCCTAACGATGTCAACAAACATAGCTACCTAGTCGAACCTTGATTTCACAAAATGAAAATTTTCTGACCTTCATTGGTAGGTGAATCGTTAGGTAGACAACCTCATGGCCTGTGTTTGTGTCCATGAATGGATCTATGAGCTTGAGAAGTTTGAAGTATAAAATATGGAACGACTCTTTGTATGTTTTCGGATCATTGATGTCCCGTCTAGCTTAAAGCTTCTTGATCTCATCTTCAATCCATAAATGATTCTTTCTTTGATGTGATTGTTTTCTTTTTATTTCCTCTACTTTCCTGCAAACTGCCACCATACCGTCAGTTCCCGAACTGAATTATAAAACCAGATATAGAGCGTTTTGTTGGAATATAAACTGAAAACATTGTAGCAAGTGAGCTGCTTTCACTAACGAAAATATCTCTTTCTTGTGCTTCAAAGATTGGGCAAGCATGCAGGCCAATGTTTAAAGGTGTAGGATTATGGGATTCGATTAAGGAGCTAGCAAGAGCATACGAGTACATTATGGGGCTATTACTGTTCTCACCAATAGCCATTTTGTCATGGTTTCCGTTCATATCAGAGTTCCAAGCTCGCCTGCTCTTCAATCAAGCATTTAGTAGAGGGCTTCAAATTTCTATGATTCTTGCTGGAAAGAAAGATGGAGGTGATGCAGGAAGAAAAGATACGCCTGATGCTGGAAAGAAAGAAAAACAATAGTTTTCTTATAAATCACACTCATTAGTCATTTGTTAGTTTATCAATTTATTAGAGAATAGGATGCTACGTTGATAGTTTGTTATCGATAATCCCATGATGCTGTTTGCTATTCGAACCAGTTACTTTCAGTCGACGTACAGTAGTTCCTTTGTTTGAGTCGTGTCTTCGTTGTTTTAAATGGATTTTCGATCTATCCTTACCCTTATTCCCCAGATGCATCTGCAGTGTCGTGATATATCAAATACTACAATTCTGTTGACAAGAAAAAAATGTAAAATTAATTATCAGATACTAAATCAATAGTATGTCACACTAGTTTTGCTTTTGACCATTCGTGTATATGATATCCATTTATCTAAGTAAATTTTGTATAATAAGTGAATTTGTTAACATTTAATTTATTTTTGTTGGCAGATATAGATAAGTCTTTTAGTTTATTCAATATAATAAAGGGTTAATTATAAAAAAATTTAAATTTTGCTCAATTTTGCAATTATAGTTTGAATTTTAAAAAGTTACAATAAAATGTTCAAACTTTTATTTATTTTTTCAATTCTAGTTTGAATTTCAAAAAATTATCATAAAAAACTTAAACTTTCAATTTTTGTCAATTCGAATCTGACTTTAGTGTTTAGTTAAGTTTGTTAACATGACTTACCACATGTTTCAAAAATATTAACTATTAATATACGTCAGTCAAAATTAACACAATAAATAAAGATTAACGAAACGATGTCGTCGTTAAAAATTGAATCCCTAAATCAGTTTATATAGCCTCAGCCTTTCGATATCTATTTGTTCTCCTAAAGCTCGCAGCCTTTTATTTTTTGTTTGTTCTTCTGACTTCCCTAACTACTCTCGTATCTCAGCGTACTGCACCAGCAAGCTCTTCATTTCAATTTGTTCTCCCGATGCCTTTAACATGAGGGCATCAGAGCTGTGTAATCTAAAAATTGAAGGGTAACGACATTAAGAAAACAAACCGAAAACGAAGGAAAACAAAAACTAAAATCAAAGCGTGAGGTCGTCAGGACTGAGTAATCTGATTTAGGTTATTTTTAAACAACGACATCATTTTAATTATGTGATTAAACGATGTGATACTTAAGGTTTCTAGAACACATAGCAAGTCACGTCAACAAACTTAACGGAGATACTAACGTTGGGATAGAATTAAAAAAAAATTGAAAGTTTGAGCATTTTATTGCTACTTTTTGAAGTATGGGTTAGAATTGAAAAAATTTGAAAGTTTGAGTATTTTATTATCACTTTTTGAAGTTTGGGCTATAATTACAAAATTAAGTAAAGTTTGAGTGTTTTTTGTAATTAGCCCTAGAATAAATTAGCCAGTTTGACTTTAAACTAACTTATAAGCTTACAACTAAAAGAATTTTTTAAATAAAAATATGTCTTTAAAGATATTGAAAATAAAAACTAAAAGAAAATTGTTGTAATAAGATTTAGTTCATTATGAGAAATTGGAAAGTCTTATTCAGTCACATTGTCCACCATTATAGAAAGATAGTTGTAATTTATGACCTTGATGAATTTGAAGTCCTAGATTATCTTCTCATTGAATAAGCTTTACACCTCCATAATGAGTCCAAATCAAGTAAAGATAAAGTATGATTTTATTTTGCTTATGTTGTGAATTTGGCTTTTCAAAGGATTACTCTTTAGGAAGTTTTGGAAGACAAAAACTTAAATATAAGCATATCTTGGATAATTTTTGAAATTTTCAATGGTATCCTTTATGTCTTAAAATTTAAAGGAGATGTATGCCTAAAAGGACCATGTAGTGATTTCAAAGTTTGTATCTCCAATATAGGAGTCATAGGTTTGACCAATAAGGGAAACCATTTCACATAAAACAACAAACCACATGACATATTGTTTATGAGAAGAAAACTTGATAGAGCCTTAGCTAATTATCTTGGAAAAATGAAAACTCAGGGAAGCAAGGTCATCTTTGGTAACTGCCTCACTTAAGACCATTCAACAATTAAAATTTACAATATGGTTGTTTCCCCAATATGAATTCCTCCTTTAAGATTAATAAATTATCTTATAAAACTTGAGGTATTCTAGGAGAAAGCAAAAGTAAACATGGCAATTGAGAGGGATTTGAGCAATACAAATGTGTTAAAAAAACTCTAAATGGTAAAAAAAAGTAAAAACAACTCAAGGAAATTGATATGAAATTTGTTAAAAAAAATGCATTTACCTTAAAGAGACCATGATCTAATATATACTTTGATCAAAAAAATAAAACCAAGATTGAGAAGAAAAAGACATCCCTAAGCAATTACATCAAAGCTCGTGATACTAATAATTCCTTACTAAAGAAAAAGTCAAGAATTTAATAGATGTAAGATGATGATAGGGCCTCTACCTTTTTTAATGTTATCTTAACCATAAGGAACGTAAACAAAATCTCAGGCCTAGTCAAGAATAATGGAAAGAGGATCTAGGATTTAAAAAAAGTTAAAGGAAGAGGTCCATAAGTACTTTCAAAAACTCTTGTGCACATGTACTAATTATTGCTCTTCTTTGTAGGAACTAAACTTCTTTATTACAAAGGCAATAATTATTAAACAAGCTCAGATCTTATTAGGTCTATTACTTCTTAGGATGTAGAAAAGGCTTTAATGAGTTTCAACCCTACCAAAGCCCCTAGTCCTATTGAATCAAATGCATTCTTCTTCAAGAAATCATAGAGATTGATAAAGTTTTAGACCAAACAAAGCAATTTAGGAATTTCTCAATTCAGGATAATTACTAATGGAAATTAATAGAACACACTTTTTCCTAGTACCAAGGATGACTAATCTCTCAAAGATTTTAGGCCTATAGCTTACTACAACACCATTTACAAGATCATATCCAAATTCATCACCTCGAGATTAAGTGCTTGCTGGAAGCTCTCATATCCGAATCACAAAGGACTTACATTAGAGGAAGGAACATATATATGTGATAATATTTTCTTGTCACAGCTATTCAAAGGTTACTAAAGGAATGATTCCATCAAAAGTTATGCCATGAAAATTGAATTCCATAAGGCATTTGATTTAATCAATTGAGATTTCATCTACATTCTTTAAAGGCTTTTTTTTCTTGTAAAAATTTATCGCTTAGATTTAGCAATACATCATAACCACTTCCTTCAATCTTTTAATGAATCGAGAACCATCACAAGTATTCAAAGTAGGAAGAGATGTAAGATAAGGAGACTTGTTATCATCCTATCTACTCTTAATTTATATTAAAATGTTAACTAAGATCACTAATCATAACATGAAAAAGGATCCTCCTTTAGATTCCGTAACAAATGTTGTAAGCTAAGGGTCTTTGTTCTCTTCTATAGATGATCTACTTATGTTTTGCTAGGTAGATGCTAACCAGTTAGAGTTTTGATATACTAACCTCAAACATTCAATAAACTCTCAAGCCTCAACATTAAAAAGGACAAACATTAAAAAGGACAAATATATCAACTGGAGCAAATTCATAAGTTTAATAGATTTTTACTATCCCTAGTTTGAAGATAAGATTCTCCTATTTACTTATATAGGAATTCGTCCCACAACTAAAAAGCCAACATATGGTGATTGCCAAGCCTTATTTGGTATATTACATAAGAGAATTGGTCATTGGTGAAATAAAAGGTTAACTTATACAAGGAGGCTACAACTTATTAGATCTATCTTTAAAAATCCATATGTCTTGTAGATCTTGCACATGGTTATACGAAAAATTCTTATAAAGGAATTAGAGAGAATATGAGGAACTTTTATGGATAGGGGATGCTTATAAGAAACCATCTACCAAGGAAGAATAGTTTGACATTAGATTGCCAAAATAAGAGTAAAGGCTAGATGTATGGCCAATCCAGATTCCTAATAAAGTTTTACTTGTAAAAGGATTTGGAGACTCCCTATTGATAAAGAAACTCTTTGGGTATAATGGGTTCACTCACACAACTTAGAGAATTAGTGACTATAAGAAATTAAGCTAAGTTTTGACTTTTCTTTGACTATTTTACAAATAATACAATTAATGGAAAAGTTTTGTTAGGTATTTTGTTAAGTCAAAATGACTTCACGATTAATAATTTTGATGAAAATCAAATAATAATAATATTAGAAAGTGATGAATC
>JANZLC010000009.1:382888-406057 GCA_026413385.1 Erythroxylum gracilipes
TTTGTAAGCATTAATTCATAATGTGTATGAATTATGGATTTGTGTACTGAATTGAGTTACAAAATTTGTGTATGATTATGGGATATGAATTGTGATTGTATATGAATATGATTGGTTTGGGTTTAGATTGATTTATGAATTTGCATATTGAATTGAGATGAATATGAATGAGATTGTATATGACTGGGATTGATTCTGATTATGGATTATGGATTGAGACTTATTGAAGTGTTTTAGGTATAGATTTGTGTTTGTTTATGTTGGGATTCCAGACAGGAGGTCTGATGAATTGTGTGGATTGGTTTAGTATATAGAAGTGAGTTTAAAATTATTTACAAGTTTTTGGGATTTTTTTTAAATACAGCCGTTATGCTGCCCATTTTTTATTGCTATGGTTTTAAGTGTCTATTGGAAAAAAGAAAAGAATAATAGGTTTTTGATTAAATTGATAAGTTTTTGATTGATGTGGAAGAGTTAAGTAAATTGAAATTTGAATGTGGATGAATTTTCCAATTGGGGAAATTTTGGTTGCTTTGTATGAGATTGAATAAAGATGAATAAAAATGAAGAATTTTTTTTACATTGTTTTGGATTGATTTATGACCGAGTGTGTTGTCTTGACTTTCTAACGCTAATTTTTCTAAAGTGTGCGTTTACGGATGTCGGACTGTGATTTAAGTTTGTTTGCAATCCTTCGATTTCTTTGGCTTTCGTACATTTTTTGTTTCCGATTTGTTATGCATTTGCTTTTGGTTTCGTTTTTCGTTTTCGTTTTTTGTTTTTCCGGTTGGGGTCCGGTTTCAAAGTCAGGTCCCAACAATTATAAATTAATAAGTCAATTTTTGTAGAATTTTTAATTTAATTTTTTTAATTTAATTATTTTTTAATTTATCAAAATGAAACCAATCAATATAATCTTAACCAATTTCAATAGTTAAAAGAATTCTCAAAACAAAAATAAATCAATTGATGTATACTGAATTTAAAGCAGGCCTGTCAAGTTGATCTTAATTTTATAAACCTATAAAAACAACAGAGTTATCATAAAAAAGGAAAGGTACATCCTTGACTAAAAAGTTTGTCATGGTCTTGTGATTTGCGAGAAATCCTTAATAAATCGACGATAGAACCCAGTATGGCCTAAGAATGCTCGCACGCCCTAGACGTTGATTGGAGGTGGGAGTTTCTCTATAACCTTTGTTTTTGCTCTGTCCACTACAAATCCTTGGTGTGAATTTTTTTGCCTAAGCATTATCTCCTCCTACACCATAAAGTGACACTTCTCTCAGTCCAAAACTAAATGTGATTCTTTACTTTTTGGATTACCCTGTCTAAATTGGTAACATACTTCTTAAAAGAATCTCCAAAGATAAACATATCAAGTCCTCTATCATATCAATAAAGATAAACATCATGCACCTTTGAAATATAGTTAGGATATTGCATAGCCCAAAAGGCATCTGTCTATACACAAAGGTACTTTACGGATATATGAACATGGTATTTTCTTAGTCTTCGAGGTAGATAAATATCTTATTGTACCCCGAGTAACTATCTAAGAAGTAGCAGAATGAGTGACTAGCCACTCTTTCTATCATTTGATCTACGAATGGGAGAGGGAAATGGTCCTTTTTAGTCACCTTATTGAGTTTACGATAGTCTACGCACACTCTCCATCCTTTGACTGTTCTTGTCAAAATTAACTCTCCACTTTCACTCTCCATTATGGTCATTCCACCTTTCTTTGGTACAGATTGTATCGGGCTGACCCATTTGCTATCGGATATAAGGTATATGATACTTGTATCTAAGAGCTTTACTACATCTTTTTTGACCACTTCCTTCATCTGAGGGTTCAACCTACGTTGATGTTGATGTTCCCTCACTGCTCTACTTCCTTCTTCGAGGTTTATCCTATGCATACACAAATTTGGACTTATACCTCAAATGTCAAATATTTTCCATCCCATAGGTTTCATCCACTTCCTAACAGTCTCTACCACCCTACTCTTTTGTTCCCCATCCAGTTGATTGGAAATGATGATGAGTAGAGTTTGATCTTCACCTAGAAATGTATATCTAAGATGTGTAAGTAAAGGTTTAAGCTTTAGGGTTGGTGGTTTCTTTGTGTAGGGTGGTATGGGTGGTTCGATTTATGCTAATATTTCTTGATGGGTCTGAACACCTGACTCCTCCATCTCAACATCTCCTTCAGACTCAGCTGCGTTCGCCCTGTCAGTTTTATTATCTGTCTCCACTTTTACTAATTTAACTTCTGCAAAGCAGCTCTCTACTTGCTCTTGCATACTTTTATATATAATATCAATCTTTATGCAAGCATTGCTTTCCTTTGGATTCTTTAAAGCCTTGTTTATATTGAGCTCCACTTGATCTTCACCAATACAAAATGTCAATTTACCTTCATGAACATTGATTAATGCTTTTCTTGTGTTTATGAAAGGTTATCCAAGAATTAGTGGATATTTCTTATCTTCTTCAAAATTAAGAACAATGAAGTCCACACTAATAATGAACTTATCGACTTACATCAAAATGTATTCCACCACTCCAAATGGTCTTTTAATATATTGATTAGCGAACTGAATTAGCATCGAAATTGGTTTGACCTCACCGAGCCCCAATTTTCAGAATATCGACAAAGACATAAAATTAATGCTTGCTCCTAAATCACATAGGCACTTTACGAATTCAACTTCACCAACTACACAAGGTATTGTGAAACTCCCTGGATCCTTTATCTTCGAAGGCATTTGATTGGTGACTATGGAACTACAGCTGCCAATTAAGGTTGCCGTTTGGTTCTCTTCCCAAGTAAGGTTCTTCGATAATGTCCTTAAAAAACTTAAAATATTTAGGCATGTGTTCCAAAGCCTCAACGAATGAAAGATTTATTTGCAATGTCTTTAATTTCTTTACAAACTTCGCAAATTATGCATCCATCTTATTTTTTTTACAATTGCTGAGAATATGGAATCTTGGGTGGATATAGCGAAGGGGCAACATAAAGAGGGTATTCGCTCATCTCCAAGTCGTTCTTCTGTTCTTGATCCTTTTTTGTGAAATAGGGTGCATTTTTTGTTTCTGTGGGTTGTGCAACACTGAAACAAACCCATAGGTGCAATTAAAGGCAATCACACTTTGAAGTGGGAAGGAATCAGACCATGCATTTTCTAATTGGCTCATTTGAACTTCTAAGTTGTGGATGGAAGAGACATAATTCTTCGTTACTTGTGCAAATCTTCCTTCCAACCTCTTGTGAGCATCATTCAAGCTCCCAATCTTATCCAAGATTTTTTCTAACTTAGAGTCCGTGGAATTGGGTTTCTCCAGTTGGAATCCAGGTGGCCCTTGAGATCAAAATTAACCTATTGCATTATTTGACTAAGAAAAGTTCAGGTAGTTCTTCCACCAATGATTATACATGTTTAAGTAGGGATTATTCCCCCCTCATTGACCAAACTGTGCTCCCATATAATTGATTTACTCCAATTCATTGTTTTGCATCAGAAAGCAGTTGATGGTATCATGGTTGTACTGTCCATATAGTTCACATCGTTGCTAAATCACTTTACTAAGAGCTAAAGAGGAGGCTTTCATGTTACTTAATTGTTGAGTTAAGCTGTCAATTTTGGCTTGCATTTCTATAATTGAGTCAATAGCTATGACTCCCTTTTGCTATCGGAGAGTTGTGTGTTGTCTACTTTTGTCTATCGTCCAAAGACAACTATTACTTGCAATCTCCTCCAACAATTCCTTTGCTACCTCAACCATCTTTTCTCACTAGAGATCCTCCAGATGCTGCATCTATGGGACCTCGTATGGGTAGAGTAACTCCATTGTAGAATCTTTGCGACAGGAATTCCTTAGGTAAGTTATGGTGAGGACACCTCCTTTACAAATCTTTATACCTTTCCTATGCTTCGTAAAGCGACTCTACATCACTTTGTTGGAAATTTGTGATTTCCTTTATCAAATTCGTCATCTTAGTAAGGGGGGAAGTACTTGTCTAGGATTGGATGCACCAACTACTCCCAAGTTGTGACATTTGAGGGACTTAATGAATGATACCATACTTTGACTTTATCCCTTAGTGTTAAAGGGAAGACCCTCATCTTAACAACATCTTTCGACATTCTATGATATCGAAAGGTATCACATATTTTCAGGAAATTCACTATATGAGCATTAGGATCCTCATTAGTCAACCCGTATAATTGCACATTAGTTTGCAGCATGTTTAGCAAGGCTGGCTTAATCTCAAATGAGGCTACTTGAACTGGTAGTTAAGTCATGCCTTGATTTGTAATGTTTAAACCTTAGTCTCATGAAATCCGTAAGCGTGGCTGGTTTCCTTGATTTCCTCCTTGATTGAATTCTTGATGAAGTTCTTCAACCATTGGTTCTTAGATTTCTTCTTCTTAGCGTCTTGCTCATCAAATTGCTCGTTCCAAATGGGTGATGTCAAGTGCTAAGGTTTTGACGATCTGACTTAAACTTCGAGTTACTCTTATGTTCATATAACTGCACAAACACAAGAGAGGTAAAAATTCCTTACATTAAAGGAATCCAACTAATCCTAAACTAATACTAGATTTATTAGCCTTACCCCAGAAATGGCACAACATCGAAAGAAATTGGAATAGGATATGCAACTAATCCTAAACTAACTCCCCACAATGGCACCAAAAACTTATTGGACAAGTTTTACAATTACAAAATGCTCAATATTTCGCAAGCGCATGGGTCGTAGGCGTAGTAGTTGAGGTGTCAATCCCATGAGGAATAAGCTAAACTAATTAAATCCTAACTTTATCTAAAGTCTAAATAATGTAATTAAAATGAAAATAAAATGAGAAAAAAGTAAGCAATTGAATATGGATCAATTGAGAATGAAATTCTAAAATTAATGCAAGGAAATCAAAATTTAGCACAACCACTTAACAATCGAAATATCACACAAGGAAAATTAACCGATTATGAGAAGAGGGGATTCATTATATCATCAATTGCTAATTTAATTACCTTTAAGTTAATGGGTATCGGTCCTAAAATTTCAAAAGGTTCATTATTCTCTCTCAAGACCTAATCATTAAACCCTAAATCATAATCCCTAATTCTGAATTCTGAATTTACAATTTCTCAATTAACAAAACAACCCACTTTCCAATTAGTTCTTAAGCACTCTAATAGACAATCGGGTCCTCATATGAGATTTCTCTTTGTAAAATTTCTGATTTGATTGTTTATGTGATCTATTACGTTGTTAACTCTCATTACCCAACTTAATTATGTTACTATCGGTTCACTCTCTCGATTTGTTGCCAAAGTATGAAAAAACAACAAACAATCACAATACCCAAAAACATTATCATCAAAAGTAATCAAATCACCATTGATTCAAGAATAAATCCCATATAAGTTTAGAACAACGTTAAACAAATATTCATCATCTTGATATTCATCTCATATATTAAACAAAATAAAAAAAGAAGAAATGAGAAAGTTATCTTGGAAGGATGGTTGTAATGGTTGGCATCAGCAACTCCTCTTCTCTCTTCCTTGGCTTCTTTCTCTAAATGGTAAGACGGAGGCTCTCCTGATTAGGGTCATCTTATTTCCTTTTATAGTATTTTTGCCTTTTAAGGTAAAAACTAGGTTTTACCCAGGTCAAAAATTCCAAAGTGACTCTTAAAAAATAGAAATGGAAGCAGATCCCCACGTCTGTCTCGCGCTATCACAATTGTGACCTTTGAAAATGAGGTTCTCTATCGTGACCCCTAAAATGAGCTTTAGTCACAATCGTGGCCATGGCGGAGTTGTTTTTGTACAACTGTGACTGGGATGTCACGATCATGACCCTGACTCTTCCTCCAAGCTTTCTTCGACTTCTCTAGATCTTCTTCATCTGATCTCAGACACTAACAAATATGTCAAAATATCTCAAACGTAGAAAATTAAAGTCCAATAATATGCTTTAAACCACATAACACTTAAAAACACGATCACATAATCACATTGACTCAATTCTAAACTTAAACATGCATAAATCATCTAATCAACAACTAAAAACACACTAAAAAACTCACTAAAATATAATGTAAACTATAACTATCACTCGTAATAGCACGCATATTGAGAATCTGAACCTATCGATTATATGCTGAACAATGTATATAGTGATATAACTTTGGTTTTACCTGTTCATACATGAAATCTAATATTCATGTTGTTCATAATATTAAATGCCTTGTTTTATTAAGTTCACGCTATTCATCCTTGAGTATAGACTGCAAAGTTTATTAAAATAAGTTATCAACATCAAATTATAAAAGTTTTATTCTCCTACATTGTCTTATTATCTGAAGAGCATCTGAGGAGTCCCTAAGGTTCAATGCCCAGAAAACTTGTGTGAAAGCAACTGCATAAATTAATAAGTGAAGAATTGACAAAGCGTAATTCTGACAAGCCTAAAAGCTTCTCTAATTACGCATACTGTGGTTTAACTTATGGGATTCCTTTCAGTATCATTAAAGCAATGAACCTCCAAATTTCTTAACACATCGATTTGACGTCAAACATACATACTGTGAAGGAGCTTTAAGAAGAAATGTTGATTCGAAACAGTGTTTGTGATCATACTTTTTTGAACTCGTGCTTTAGTGAGTTATGGTTTGTGATATATATATATATATATATATATATATATATATATCTACGAGTTTTTCCATATTATTTTTTTATTCTTTCTCACACACATATAGAATATAGATGCCACAGGAAGCTCGAAGACTCCCTGATGGCGAACTGCGTGCCCTGAATGTCAGTCTAACTTGCTCGTATACGGCAGATTGTCATCTTAAAGAAAGAAGCTCTTGAATTGACGAACATGTCTTCCACATAAACACAAACTTAAGGATCTACACTGATGTGTCATGCTTTGAAAATGAGAGAAAGGGAGGGTATAATAAGATCTTGGTTGGTGAAGGGTCATTAACTCCTACTCACAAATTGTTTATTTAAGGACCAACCCGTCATTTTCAGCATCTTGGATTAACCAATTGTGGCTTATGTTTCTACCATCTCAAACACATCGGCATCTTATTTATAGCTCGTAATGTTCTTTGTTTAGTCGACCATTCCAACCGAAGAAAACTGATACATTAATGGGGAAGAAACTATGTCAAACATCATTGAAAATATCAAAGAATGCAAACAAACAACTCAGCAGTTTGAGAAAGGTTTTGCGTCCCAAGGTTTATATCACCGACAGCTCACGCTTCAAGAAGCTTGTTCAGGAACTAACTGGCAACGCAGAAACAATCTCATGCCCACCTCCTTCTAAACCAGAACCATTTCAGAAAGTCAATGTCTTAGACGTTCAAGACCACGGGGACTCCGTCAGCACCATCGACACCTTGTTTCATACATCAATGGATCCATTCAAATCCTGCTCCTGCAGCCAAGCCCTCTCCTCTAATGAGCTAATTAAATTATCCAGTCATACTTATCTCAATCACAAAACATCAGACGATCATATTCTTTTCGACGACACAACATCCGATGACTTTTCTATCAGCCAAGAGGCAGATATGTTAGCGTTTCAAGATTTAGAGTCCTTTCTGTTGGATTTTGAACTATCTCCTTTTAACAGCAGTTATTCTCAGTTTTATCAGGAGGACATCAGCATAGATGATTATGAGCTATCTGGGATACTATGAAGTATCCTGCCGCTAGAACAATTACAGGCAAAAGCATTTCTTGGCTTTTGCACTATAGTACATACTTCTTGTCCTGTCATCTGTATATAAAAATGGAAATACTGAAATCCACCTCCCTGTACAGAGCTTGTACATATATCCAATATAATGTACATTGTTATGCTGCCAGCCACGCCTTTCCTTCGTTTTATTTGGGTTAATTGTATATATTAATGAAATTAAAGGAGTTCCTGATAAGATTAGAAGTTTAGTCACCGAAAAAATAGAGACCATTCAACAGAACTAAAATCAAGAGAAGATAGAATGGTGTATTATATATGTCGTCCAAGTATGACAAGTTCCCAACCTTTTGTTTTATTTTTGGATTGCGTTATGGTCAGTTGATTACGTGATTTATCTAAAGTTGCAAAGAATTTAACTACTCATATCAACGATGACCACAACTTTGGATATAGGACTTGAGCACATAGAGGATAGGAAAAGAAGATATTTTGGGTCCCTGAAAACATGCAAGTTGAGTAAGCTCATATGCTACTGTTAAATTGTTGCTTAGATGTTACGGGTCCTAAAACCGTGAATTGCTTAAGTTGGAACTGTTGAGATCTTATCTTGGAAATCCTCAAATGGTTCTTGTTCTATGAGCTTGTTAACAATAAAACCCAGATGATGTTTTCTTACTAAAACTTTGTCTGTGGAAAATAAGATTCTTTAAATCAAATTGCTTGTTGTTGATAGACTTGGTCGAAGTAGTGGTTTTGCAGGTTTATAGAATAATGCAGATTTGTTTTTATCTATGAGCGATTTCTCAAATGACCATATTGATCTTCTTATTTCTATCTCAAGTACATCTCAACAATGTCTTGGATCGAAAAATGATGTATATAAAAGCTTATGATTTTGTTTCAGATTTAGATGTTGAAAGATACCGATCAGTTATTGAATATCAGGTGCAACAATTTGAAGTTTGAGAACAGAAAGGATTAAAAATTATCAAAATCAAAATTCCTCTCCCAACTTGTTGCTGTTGTCGTCATTACAAATTGGTGCCGCCACTAATAGCTCCGTGTCAAAAGAAATTGTTAGCTTTTTGACTATATGGTTAGTCTAGTTCAGATAGCATGGTTTATAGTATTTTAAAGGGTCTTGGGGAAATATTGATTCAATAAGAAATTTACTGGAAGCATCATTCAAAAGTTTTTTTAGCTTAACGAAGGGGATGTCAACACGAAGTTCTTTCATTCTTTAGCCCTTTCTAGGCAAAGGGTAAATTTAATTTCTAAGCTCCAAGATGAAAGGGGTGATTGGCATGAAAATTACGAGGATATGAAGGCTCAGTTACTTCCATTTCTATTTATTATAGGCACCTCTTGTATAAACTACGTTTTGGAAGATATTGTTCTTAAAGTTATGATTAAGGATAATGAAAATTTGATGTTCTTAAAGTTATGATTAAGGGTAATGAAAATTTGATGCCCCCTTATACTTAGGAAGAATTTTAAAAATTCATGTTCTAAATGACGTCGCACATAAGGGCCCACAAAAAATAATAAAAAAATATCAGGTCAGTGCTGACCTAACACTTAATAAATGGGGTTAAATTTTTTGTTATGATAAGGTCCAATTTTAACGTTTTCTAAATGTTAGAGTTATAATTATTTATTATAGAATATTAGAGTTAAACTTGTCGATGTGAAATAGATCAAAAGTGACCCTTTTGTCTTTTTTTTTTTCTCATACATACATTACAAACACAAGGGTTCTTTTATAGGCTTTTGGATTCAATTTGTTTACCAACTTTGACAGCTATAATTCCATTAATAAGATAACTCTATTAAGAAACTTTGACAAGTAGCAAATGGCTAAAAAAAGTGATATGCCTAAGCAAATACAATTTATTTGTTTTCGACTAGAAGAACCCAGAAGAGTTCCACATGGGTTTGACTTCTAACACTCCTCCTCAAAGCCAACTTTGCATCAAATTTTTTCTTTGAGTTTGTAAAATACATTGATTTTCAAAGGTTTTGTAAAAATATTTGCAATTTGATCTTCAAATCTGCAATGAACGAGCTAGATAGTTTTGTCTTTCACTTGCTCTCGAATAAAATGATATTTAGTGTCTATATGTTTCCTTTGGCTATGTGACAATGGATTTTTCACAAACGATATAGTAGATTTATTGTCAATGTATATTATAATCGGACCTTCTTGTGTGTGATATAACTCGCTTAAATTATTCTTCAACCATATTGCTTGACATGTACATGTTACTACAGCGATATACTCGGCTTCATACGTTGAGAGAGCAACTATTTGTTACTTCTTTTATGACCACGAAAAAATTATTGATCCAATATGAAATGCATATCTAGAAGTGCTCTTCTGATTATCTAAGTCTCCACCATAATCACTATCTTTAAAATACCTTAAAATTCTTTTTACTGTAATGAATTGACCTTGCTTTGGCTTCTCCGAATACTAGTGACCAATCCAACTGTGTATATAATATCTGGGCGTAAGTCAAGTATCTCAAAATTTCGACTAGACTCTTAAACAGTATCGAGTTTATTGACTCTCTATTTGAATTTATTCTCAATTTTACACCTATTTCTACTGGCGTAGCCATTGTCTTGCAATCCTTCACTCTAAACTTGTTCAAGATTTGTTCCGTATACTTCTTCTGCGACATAAATATTTTGTCTCCTATTTGTTTTATCTTAATTCCAAGAAATATGACATTTAACCAATATCTGTCATTTCTAATTCTTTAGTCATAGCTTTCTTAAAATCACTGAACATACTTAAATCATTTCCCGTGAAGATCATATCGTCCACATATGAACACACAATCATGATATCATCATCTTGATCTTTCTTTGTGTATAAGGCATACCCATGTGGGCTTTTTGCAAAACTATTCTTTAGGAAATACTTACCTGTTCTTAAGTTCCAAGCTTATGGAGCTTGCTTTAATCCATACAATGCTTTCTTCATACGATAGACTTTGCCTTCCTATCCTTTTTTAATATATCCTGGTCATTGCTCAATATAGACTTCTTCTTCTAGGTATCCATTTAAAAAAAATGATTTCATGTCTATTTGATAAATCTTCCATTTATTTTGCACTATCAGTGTTGTAAGAAGTCTAATATTATCAATTCTTGCAATTGGAGCAAACACTTCTTCATAGTTAATTCCTTTTCTCTGCTTATAGTCCTTAGCGACTAATCTTGCCTTGTATTTTTCAACCTTTTCTTCTTGATTAGTTTTTGTCTTGTACACCCACTTAACTCCTATTGCCTTATGTACTTTTAGAAGATTAGTTAGTTCTCATGTGTCGTTCCTTTTGATCGCAACAATTTCTTCATTCTTTTTCCACTTCTTATCTTTAATAGCCTCTTTATATTTCATGGATCATACTCTACCATTAAACAAAACAATGAGTAATCAAATATTGTTTGCACCTATTTTGTGGCATCATAGATATCATTTAGTCTCCACATTTTTATAGGTACTCCCCTTGAATCACTACTGCAAGTGCTGTTATATGATGAAGTTGATGATGTTAATTTAGAAGTTGTTAAAGTAAAGCTCTGTAGAGGAGTCTGTTTATCTTGTGTGCTAAATTCATCATCATTATCATCATCGAAAAATGGTCCTTGAACATTCTTATCTTCTTTGTTCCATTTTCAAAAATCTACTTCATTGAATTCAACTTGTTAGATCATCATCTTCTTGATCAAAGGGTTATATAATCTATATGCTTACTCCTTTCTTCATAGCCAATAAATATGCACTTTTCACCTTTGTCATCTAAGTTGTTTCTTTTTTTATCAGGAATATGTGCATATGCAATGCACCCAAAAATCTTGAGATGTCCAACTACTAGGTCGCTACCACTCCATGTTTCATTGAGTGATTAAATTTTACACTTTTTCTTGGACACTAATTTAGTGAATAAACAACACCTAGAACTATTTTAGCCTAGAAAGTTCTTGGTAAGTGCTGTCCTTTCACCATGCTTCCTAGCATATCAAGAATCGTGTGATTCTTTCTTTCTACGATGCCATTTTTGTAGTGTCTATGAAGTTGTCAACCGATGAATGATTCCATACTCTTTACAACACGTTTCAAAAAACTTTGACATATACTCACCTCCTCTATCAGATCTAAATATTTTTAAATATTGCCCACTTCATTTTTCTGCCGTTACTTTGAACTCCTTAAATTAATAAAGGGCTTTTGATTTTTCTTTAAAAATATACACCTAACTTTTATGCTGAAATCATCAATAAAGGTAATGTAATACCTATTTCTACCAAGTGATGGTATATCAAATGGTCTAACTATATCTACGTGAACAATCTCCAATGATCTTCTGGCTCTCCATGATTATCCATCTTTAAAACTTTGTCTATGTTGTTTCCCTTTAATGCATGCTTCACATAATTCATCTTGTTGGTTAATTTATGGAAATCCATTTACCATCTTTACTTTTGATAATAATTTTAGGTCAATAAATCCAAGATGACCAAACCTTAAATGCCATTGCCATGATTCATCTTTAATGACAGACTTCATGCACTTTAGTACTTCTAACTGAATATCTAGTGTGAAAGATGATTCTTTGTCATATTAAATTTAGCAATTAATTTTCCATCTTTGTTGATGATAAGAGGGCAATCCTTCAAGTGTATGTCGTACCTTTTTTTTAAGAGCTGACTAAGGCTGATAATATTTCTTCTTAAAGCATGCATATAATAAACATCATCTATATACCTCTTCACTCCATTTTTAAGGTAATTATAAGTTTACCTTTAACTAGAATTTTTGATGAGCCACCAAAGTAACTTCTCCTTGGATAGTCCTATCCAAAATTTGTAAACAACTCTTTTCGACCACACATATAGTTGCTAGCACTAGTGTCAAGATACTAAACATTTTTCTTGCACTCTTCATTTCCTTTGTATGTTAAGAAAATAGGCCATTCAGCTTCTTCATCTTTTGTTGCTACAAAATGATTTGTTTCCTCCCTCTTAGGGGTTGATTTGCACTTATAACTAAAATGGCCATACTTATTATGGTTATAACATTGCACTTGTGATTTATCACTTTGCTATTGAAAATTGTCTCTACCTCAGTTTTGGAATCCTCGAACACGACCTTATATTTGATAACCTTTATTTGTTTGGCCTTTTTCAAAAGATTTCCTAGCACATTCTTATCTATCACGTCCACTTCTGTAGGCACCTCTGTAGCTACCTCAATTTCCTTTGCCTTATTCATAGCTACCGCTAGTTTGACTGCCACCAATAGATAACTTGCTTTGCAAAGCTTATTCCAAATTACCAATATTTTCATTTTTGGATCATTCTTTGCTCACAAACTTGAAGAGAGCCCATAAGCTCATCAATAGAGATTTGTGATAAATCCTTTGATTCTTCAATGGTAGTGACGATATAATCAAATTTTCTTGCCAGTCAACATAAGAGTTTTTCCATCACCCTAACATCATCAAGAGCTTCTCCATTTCTTTTCATCTCGTTTTCCACCATTATTAGGCAAATAACATAATCACTAATCTTTTCAGAACTCTGTATTTTTTATGTCTCAAATTCAATTCTAAGAGATTGGAGCGTACCTTTTTAGCTTTTTCGACTCTTAGAAGATATTTATGTAGACTTTCCCATACATCCTTTGATGTTTTTGCTTCTGATATTTTTTGTAAATGTTGATTCATCAACTCCTTGAAAGATGGAAAACAAGGCCTTCTTGTCCTTCTTGCATGATTCCTTAAGTGATCTCTTATGCGCGTTTAATAAAAATACTTCGGCGGTTGCATCTTCGGGTTCAGTGTAGCCCTTTTCAGCAATCTCCCACAAATCTTATGATCCGAGCATTACCATTATTTGGATGCTCTAGTTGTCATAATTTTTTTCTGTTAATTTTAAAATTTAAGGTTGAATCATATTGGCCATGTTTTATGTTCTTGAAACGTATTCATAAACCAAAATCTGATACCACTTGTTGGAAATGTAATAGATTCACAATTATAGCTCAAACAAATAATATATTGATAATAAATTAATGATACACTCTTCAATAGCTATTGCTATATGAGCTTCTACTCAATCTCTATGTTTTTCTTCTCTTTTTTCCTCATACATACATTACAAACACAGGTCCTTTCTTAGGTTTTGGGAGTCGGCTTGTTTACCGACTTTGACAACTATAATTCCACTAACAAGATAACTCTATTAAGAAACTTTGACATCTAGCATACACAGTTAAGAAAGTGGCATGCCTAAGTAAATACAATTCATTTGTTTTTGACTAGAAGAACCCAGAAGAGTTAAACAAGGGTTTGACTTCTAACAGATTTTAAGTAAGATGGAAGCAAGCTTTATTGGACAAAAGCTAACACCAATCACGAATTGCAGGGTTTTTTTGACCTCAATAGGTATTATTGCATGTTTATGTAGGAATATGGTTCTATCGAATCCCTATTAACCAACATGCTTACGAAAAATTCTTTTATTTGGACCAAAGCTTCTTTGGCATCATTTGACAAATTTCAGGCCGCAATGGCTAGTACTTCCATTCTCACTCTTTCGGACTTTTCTCAACCCTTTGTTGTTCTATCTTCTTATCGTAAAAAAGGTTCTTTTGGTGGTAACTGATCAGCTCCTGATATGCTTCTCACCCGTCCTCTACCGTTACTGTCATTCGACTGTTCTTTAATTACACTTTCAATTTACATAGGCTGCCCGAGACTCTCAGATGTTTTTACTAATTCTTTCTGATCAGAATTATTTCG
The DNA here is from genome assembly GCA_026413385.1 of Erythroxylum gracilipes. Taxonomy (NCBI): domain Eukaryota; kingdom Viridiplantae; phylum Streptophyta; class Magnoliopsida; order Malpighiales; family Erythroxylaceae; genus Erythroxylum; species Erythroxylum gracilipes. The sequence continues at coordinate 397,442 of JANZLC010000009.1, forward strand.
ATTGAGTGGCACCACGCTATCCTATATCTATTTTATATATCTTCTGTGTTTTTTCAGGTGTATCCTGTCAAGTACAAGAACGTAACTTAAAACAACCCCTCTATGTACAGTAAACAAGCCTTTGGAACTTGAAATGCAGAAGAAATATGATTCCTGAAATGAAGAGGATCAAAGTCTAAGATTCCAGTTTTAGGATGCTGTTTTACATAACTATATAACCAGTAGTGACCAAACTCTAATCCTTCCTAATTATTAATTGACCCAGTACTTGTGTTTTGATTTGTTCCTAGCAGTAACTAGCATCATGTTCAGTATTGAGTCTACATTATTATAAGACCCACTTGACTGGATTTGCTTTCTTGTCTCATTATTGTGCATCAACTTCAGATGTAGAGGCCCTACCCAGATTCACGATATTAGAATCCACATTAAAGAATGTTGACTCTTACACACATTACAGACAGTTCAATGAGCTGCAACTCTGTTTTCCTGCTGAGAACAAGGTTAGGGATACCAAGGCCTCTACATTCTACTTCTTTCTTCAGCTCTTATCATAAAAGAAAAATAACATGAACTAAGGCTCAAACTTGTTCTAAACATGTTTAAATTGCTTTTACTTTGCAGATAAAAACTGTGCTTTCGACACATTTATCCCTTTGAAGAAGTGAACTATCTTCTCCTTTGCTCACTTTTTTTACTCATTAGTGTAGAAGAAAGTCCTGCGGTCTTATGTCTTTCCATCACTTTTTTATATAATTTGTTTTGCATAATTTTAGAAGTGAAGGTTAACCCATAGAATAAGTTTTCGTTGCTAATCATAATAGCTAATTTCGTAATTAAGTCATAAAATATTTCTTGTAATTATCAGCTATATTGTAGAAAAATGAAAAAAAAAGCTGAAAATATAGAAAAAGATCACCAACAGGAGATTTATATATGAATTTGTGCATAAATATAATATTGATTTATGTTTTGGCTTTGAGTTGAATTCATACGCTTCTGTAGTTATCTCAAAACAAAAACTCAACTGCTAGTGAAAATTCAGATGCATCTTCACCAACCACAATCCTTTCTTTATCATGTTCTATACAAGTAGACAAAAAGCAAGTCCAAACAGAAAACCAACACCTTTCTTGTTTTATGTGAGAGCTAAAATCAAACTCTGATATGAAGTTATTACTTATTTTCATGGTTGAAAGGTTTCGTCATCAGCAAAATATGAGAAACACTTCTGTGTTAGGATGGTCTTCCCTGGGTTTGGGTTGGAGATGGGACAGTATACAAGGATTTCAGCTGCCTACTGATCAACTTGCTATCACGGAGAGCCAGCTGTAGTTGAACATCATCTGACCACCATTGCTCTAATGCATGGGCCTCCAGAAACTTTTGTTTTCCCTTTGACACTACAAACAACTTTGCTGCAACTTGCCCCTTTGTACGTCCCCCCAAATTCTCCTTGTTGCCATTCTTATCTTCCAGTCCATCGGGTCCAGCATAGGAACAACAAATATAATCACTATTATTCACATATAGATGAGGTACCCATTTCTTTAGCTCCATAGTACCATTGTTCCCAAAAAAGGGTACCCAGTTCCTGAATCCGGAAGCAGAAGTCATAGCAACAGTATTAGCACTAATGGCCTGGTTTTCAACATTTGAAGGAAGCATTGCTCTAATTTTATTCCAAGCAACGCCAGCTTTTTCTCCAACATTTCTTATGCCTGCAGCAAGAGAAACTGAAGGAGGGTTAAATAAATGAGCCTCGACGTAAATTCCCTCCTTCGCCAATGCTTTCCCCACTTGGAGGGCAAAACCAGCTCCTAAAGAATGACCTGCAACACAAACATTGGCACTTCCGTACTTTCCAGCAATTGATTTCAAGGCTTCTGATGCTGTTTTGAATCTCACAGAACCTTTCAAACTCTCCCAAGCCAGAAAACGGAGGTCGTCCAGAACATCCCTGTATATTGTTGGGCTTTTGAGTAATGTCCCCCGAAGTGCTAAAATTGCCTTTGGTGCTCCACTTGGTCTGATTAGTATCAGATCAGCAAATGCTGCAGATTGATCCCATTCTAGTACGGCACCAAATATTGATCCATCTCGTTCATCAATCAAGGTTTGGACCAACTTATACTTGTATGGTATCCACCATTTTGGAGCAAGGGCATTTTCTTCACTTCTGTTCTCCTGTCTGTCAAGTTCAAGCAAGTAAACGGCTTGAATGAAGCAGGCAATTACTGTTCTCTTGTAATTCTCATCTTTCCTGTAAACGTAAATCATTAATAAGAAGCAGCCTGAATATGTGCATGCATTTACTGATTATCTTTTTTCTACTTTCTTGCTCATAATAGCTTATTCTTTTCACATTTAGAAATTAGAAACATATCCAACATTCTCTCTGCCCTGGCAACTGTTCCTTGTTATGTCACATAATATTCTGAAATCTATACTTAAATTTTACTATTTTAACCTGCAAGTTAATATCTTTTAATTGGTCAATTAGAAGATTCCAAGTTTCCAACTACAACAGAAGTCTTAGATTCTAAAATAAAATTTCCCTTTTAGATCCGAGCAATCAAAGATATATGCTAATGAAGCTATCTCCGAAACAAATCGAAAATGAATCACAAAGATCATCTTAAAGTCGACTTTTCATAACCATAAACATCGCTGGTTTCCAAAATCTTACTAAACTGAAGAGTTTAAGCGAAACCGGCTTAAACTCCTTAGTTACTAGTTTGGAAACGTGAGATACTCAAAATCAACCTTCCATAAGAAGAACAGGGTGAAGCCATTAAGTGAAATCACCACTAGATATGTAAAATAAAAGGATTCTATTGAATCTGTTTATACCAAAGGGATTTAAAGAAGAAAATAAATCCAACCAGTCAAAACTCCATATTCCCTTATATGGAGACATAAAAATTTATCACAGAAAAAAATGCAACAAGAACAACCTAATAAGATCTAAGGAGATACCCACAACTTCTCTACGGAATCTTTTACTGTAAAGACAAGTAATAGTAAAACAAACACACACAAAAAAGTAGAAGAAGGGATGTAATCTAAACGCTAACCAGCTAGAGTTGATGATGTCTCTCCAGTTAGGAAAAGCAACATTACGAGGCCCAGAGACATGACATGCGTAGGGGTGTGCTTCTTTGGCTTGGACCAGCACCACCTTGCTTTCCTCCGCGGCACTTGGATTAGCCATTTCGCTTTGGGTTTCGTCTTCTCTGCTTCTCTTCTTCGGGATTGGTGGTGCTCCGTTGCTTTGCATTTGGTTTGTAAAGGAGCTGTAAAGATAATGTTATCGACTTCCTTTGTTTAGATTGCTACAGGTATCGGATTCTCTGTTTAAACCAAAGTGACCGAATCGTTACTTTATTCTCAATTTCCAACGGTCAAATTTCTCCCACTCCGTACTTAATTACGATATTGCCCCTCCTTTCGCGTTTCACTTTGTGAAATGTGATTCTCTTTTTCTTTATGAATAGTATCGTTATTGTATTTCACTGCACCCTGTATGGCAGTGAGAAAATTTTAAACAAGTTTAAGGTTAATTTGGAAAAATAAAATGTGAAATTCAACAAGGACTTGATATCAAATTTCAAGGACCAATTTGAGCTTTACTTCACTTCACGGAACAAGATCCTCTGTCCAGTTTTATGGTGCCTTATTGTGTCTAGTAAATATTAGTCATTCATTTATGCGGGTCCCGTGTGGGCTCCACATAAATAAACGTGGAGCCCGCATAAATGAATGGCTGAGATTCATTGAACACAATAAGACACCATAAAAATTAGACAGAAGATCTGGACTCTTACTTCACTGTCCCTGGATGCGCATCATTCAGATGGTCAGACCAATGACATATAAGATGAGCTTATTGTGTATTTAACATAAGTGCTCCTTGTAATCCATTCTTTTTGCTAATAAAGATACGTGAGTTTTAAGTTAAATAGAAAGCTTTTCAATATAAAAAGCAATAAGAACAAGTTACTTTTGTGTTGTGTCCCAGAGGAGAAAGGTTAGCCATCTACACATTGCCATTCCAAAGACATAGTTCCTTCTCTTCTATTGCCTTAGGCCATTCTATGTACAAGCAAACTAGTTGCACACGGATCGACGCTTATGTGTAAGAGCTATAAACTCGATGCCTCCATGTCTACTTTTAACTCTTACATGGATCGCAATAACTAACCTCATAGGTATTGGATTCATGGATGGGAGTGTGCATTCACTGACTTCATAGAGATGCCTCACGCCAAAGGTGGTGGATCTCAATTAAAGGTTCCAGGAAAGATGCATACAAGAGTTGAGGTTTTACGGAGTCTTTATGGAGCTTGAGGTATCCTTATATCCAAGTAATAAGTTACATCATCATGGCTCTCCTTGTTTTCTCTTCCCCATAGAAGCGCCTGCAGTTCCTCTCTTTCCAAAAGAGGATGACAGTAGTTGTGAAACTTCGGGTTAATTTCCTCAAATAATGACAAATTTATCTTGACTACTATTGTCTAGGTGAATAGAGTGTGAACGATTGTACTGAAAAATTACACCAGGTAAATTCCCAAGAAAGACTGAAGGGTCACAGACGATCCCACTTAAATTCCAATCTCTTAGACAGAATTGTCCTAGACATGTAATTTAATAACATAATAATTCACTACAACTATACCCGACAATAGCCATTAAATAGACAAATAAAGAACACTATAATTTAATGAGGTTCATCCAATTATGCCTACTTCCTCAGACACTACTAAATTGATATTTCACTACTTTCTAGAAATAATACAAGTGAAATACTACAAAAGGAGAGAAGAAATTTTATCTTATGAAAAACATTTTTTGGGATGCTTAAGATAGGTGAAGGAGTCTTCCTTTTATAACTTAAGAAGACTCCCCCATCTGCGTAATTCTTCAATATGGGATTTAAAAATATGTCATAAGTCAACAATTCTCCACCTTGACATATTTCGCATCTTCAAATCTCTCACAAAACTCATCTTTAGTAGTGTCTCCAAATGCGCTCTACAACGCTCATCTTCAATTTTTAGCAATATTGATCAAGTCCAAACAATGTTGGAACTTGACCGTAGTCACGACCTTTGTCAATATATCAGCAGGATTCTCCGTGGTCTTAATTTTCTGGTTTACTACTCCACCTTCTTCCAAAACCTCTCGCACAAAGTGATAACGGACATCAATGTGCTTCGTCCTCGCATGATAAACTTGGTTCTTTGCTAAATGAATGACACTTTGACTACCACAATGTACTTTAACATGCTTCTGTCCAATTTCCAATTCATCAAGCAATCCTTGAAGCCAAATTGTCTCTTTCACAGGCTCTGTAATTGTCATATACTTTGCCTCTGTAGTCGACAAAGCAACTGTTGACTGTAAGGTAAACCTCCAACAAGCTAGTGCCTTTGCAAGAGTAAACACATAGCTAGTAGTTGATCAACGTTATAGTCGGAATCATAATATCCAACTACACTTTGACCGTCTTCCTTATCCCGCTGAAATACCAAACCGACATCTACAGTGTTCAGAATGTACCGTAGAATCCATTTCACAGCTTGCCAATATTCCTTTCCAGGAGCATGCATATACCTGCTCACAACCCCAACTGCCTGTGAAATGTCAGGCCTTGTACACACCATAGCATACATCAAGCTACCAACCACATTTGCATACGGTACTTTAGCCATGTATTCTCATTCTGCATCTTTCTTTAGAGATAGGGATACACTGAGCTTTATATGAGGAGCGAGTGGAGTACTAACAGGTTTTGACTTCTCGTTCATGCCAAAACGTTGTAGTACCTTTTTCAAATGTTGCTTTTTAGTCAAACATAGTCTCCCCAACTTTCTGTCTCTACTTATCTCTATGCTGAGAATTTTCTTGGCTTCACCAAGATCCTTCATTTCAAACTCCTGATTCAACTGAATCTTCAATCTCTCAATTTCTCTTTGATTCTTTGAAGCTATCAACATATTATCAACATACAGGAGAAGATAGATGTATGATCCATCTTGTAGCTTGTGAAAATACACACAGTGATCATATTTGCTTCTTATGTATTTTTGCCCCATCATAAACTTGTCAAATTGCTTGTACCATTGCCTCAGAGATTGCTTCAATCTGTACAATGATTTTTCATGCTTGCACACCATATTCTCTTTTCCAACAACTTAAAAACCTTTAGGGTGAGTCATATAGATTTTCTCTTCTAAGTCTCCATGTAAAAACACAGTTTTTACATCCAATTGAACTAGTTTCATATCAAATTGTGCTACCAAAGACAACAAAATTTGAATGGAGGAATGTTTTACAACTGGAGAGAAAACTTCATTATAATCAATTCCCTCCATCTGAGCATAGCCTTTGGCCACCAGCTTTGCTTTGTAGTGAACATTATCCTTATCAGGAAATCTAATTTTCTTTGCATATACCCATTTGCATCCAATTGCCTTCTTTCCTTTTGGGGGTCTAGCTGGCTTCCACGTCTCTTATGAAGGGAATGTATTTCTTCATTCATGGCTATCCTCCACTTATCTTCTTATGAACTTTAGACTGCTTCCTTATAAGTGGTAGGAATGTCGTCAATTTCAATTGGAGATACGTAAGCCACCATATTAACATTACGAGCAGGTACTTGAATATTCCTTTTTAGGTTTCTCAATGCAATTGGTAATTATTGATGTGGAGGTTCTTGGGTTGGAACCTCCACATCATCTGGCTCCTCTTCTACCATAGGAGTTTCTATCTGCTTCATCATTTGCTGGGGTAACAATTCTTCCTTCAAACTCCACCTGTTTTGGAGTACTATCTGTCTGCTTAACATTTTCAGTTGTCACCTTTTTTAACATGGTAGATTTGTCAAAGGTAACATCCATACTGAAAATTATTGACTCTGGGCACCAAAGATGATATCCTTTCACACCAGAGGTGATCATCATGAAAATTGCTTTCTTTGCACGTGCATCCAACTTTGACTCCTTAATATGATAGTATGTAGTGGAACCAAACACATGTAAGGAATCATAATCTGTAGCAGGTTTTCCAAACCATTTTTCCAATGGTGTTTTACAACCAATAGTAGTTGATGGAAGGAGATTGATGAGATGACAAGCGTATGTAACAACCTCAGCCAAAATTCTCAGCCCAGCCCAGTATTAGACAGCATACACTGAACTTTCTCTAGCAATGTCCAGTTCATACGTTTTGCCGCCCTATTTTGCTATGGTGTATTCCTAATTGTGAAGTGTCTGACAATACCTTCATCTTCGTAGAATTTTGAAAATGGATTAGTCCTATACTCCCCACCATTATCTGTACGGAGACGCGTGATCCTTCTGCCTGTTTGAGTTTCCACCATCTTCTTCCATTTAAGGAAAACTCTCAGCACTTCATCCTTAGTCTTTATAGTATACACCCATACTTTTCGGGAAAAATCATCAACAAAGGTCACATAATAGTGTTTTCCTCCCAGAGAAGCTATTTTGGAAGGTCCCCACACATCAAAGTGAACATAATCCAAAATACCCTTCATATCATAGATTATAGTGCTGAATTTCATTCTTATTTGCTTCCCTTTGACATAATGTTCACAAAAGTCTAATTTGCAGGCCCGAACTCCTTTCAACAATTCTTTATTTACTAAAATCTTCAAGGATTTTTCACTTGCATGTCCCAAGCGCATATGCCACAACCTAGCTACTTCTAGCTCTGGATCATCATTAAAAGTTACTGTTGTTGTTCCAATAACTGCAGTACCTTGGTAATAATACATGTTATTGCCTTTTCGAATTCCTTTCATTACCACAAGTGCACCAAAGACGACTTTTATTATTCCATTTGTTGCATTTATAGTGTAGCCTATTGATTCTAGGACTCCCACAAGAATGAGATTCTTCATCAAACTTGGCACGTATCTGACATTTGTCAGAGTCCTGGTTGTTCCATCGTGATTCCTTAAGTAAATTAAACCAATCCCATTTGTTGTGCAGGGATTGTCATTTGCTGTGTAAACAACTCCACCTTCTAGCTCTCTAAAATTAGAGAACCAATCCCGATTGGGACACATATGATGGCTACATCATGAATCAAGCAGCCATGGACTAGAAAGGCTTATTGAGGATGCAACAACCAATGAAAGATCTGAGTCTACATCTTTACACTCAGCAACATTTGAATTTGCAACAACCTTTCCCTTATTAGGTTTGTTTTTATTCTTCAGCTTTGGACAATCCTTTTTTAGTGCCCTTTTTCCCGACAAAAGGCACATCCATCTTTGCTTAATTTGAGCCTCAACTTCGATCTCCCTTTCTTTTCTTTAATCTAGCTTTGCAAATAGCCTCTAACTACCAAAGCTTCTGCTATTGGACCCCGTTCCTGGGGCCCAGCCGAACAGTGCTGGACTCCGTTCCCGTAGCCCAACTATCCAAAACGAAAACACAATCGAAGATCATTGGGCCCGAGTCCCGACTCCCAAGGCTGAACCCGGGGTGACCCATCGGGACAGACAAAATGGATAAACTGCGGAAGCATACTTGTAATAATCAACATACATTCACATTCATCCAACATGCCATTACAAGATCAAAAGAC
>JANZLC010000009.1:406157-425861 GCA_026413385.1 Erythroxylum gracilipes
GACTGCTTCCTTATAAGTGGTAGGAATGTCATCAATTTCAATTGGAGATGCATAAGCCACCATATTAACATAACAAGCAGGTACTTGAATGTTCCTTTTTGGCTTTCTCAATGTAATTGGTAATTGTTGCTGTGGAGGTTCGTAGGTTGGAACCTCTTCTTCATCTGGCTCCTTTTCTACCATAGGAGTTTCTACGTCTACTTCATCATTTGCTGGGGTAACAATTCATCCTTTAAACTCCACTCGTTTTGGAGTACCATTTGTTTGCTTAACATTTTCAATTTTCACCTTTCTTAACATGGTAGATTCGTCAAAGGAAACATCCCTACTGGAAATTATTTTCTTTGACGCTGGGTACCAAAGACGATATCCTTTCACACCAGAGTTGATCCCCATGAAAATTACTTTCTTTGTACGTGGATCCAACTTTGACTCCTTAACATGATAATATGCAGTGGAACCAATCACATGTAAGGAATCATAATCTGTAGCAGGTTTTTCAAACCATTTTTCCAATGGTGTTTGACCACCAATAGCAGTTGACAGGAGGCGATTGATGAGATGACAAGCGTATGTAACAACCTCAACCCAAAATTCTCTGCCCAACCCAACTTTAGATAGAATACACTAAACTTTCTCTAGCAATGTCTAGTTTATACCTTCTGCCATCCCATTTTATTGTGGTGTATTCCTGACTGTGAAGTGTTTTAACAATACCTTCATGTTCGCAAACTTTTAAAAATAGATCACTCCTGTATTCCCCACCATTATCTGTACAGAGACACTTAATCCTTCTACCTGTTTGAGTTTCCACCATCTTCTTCCATTTGAGGAAAACTCTCAGCACTTCATCCTTAGTCTTTACAATATACACCTATACTCTTAGGGAAAATCATCAATAAATGACACATAATAGTGTTTTCCTCCCAAAGAAGTTATTTTGCAAAAGTCCCCACACATCAGAGTGAACATAATCCAAAATAACCTTCGTATCATGGATTGCAGTGTTGAATTTCACTCTTATTTGCTTCCCTTTGATACAGTGTTCACAAAAGTCTAATTTACAGGCCCGAACTCCTTTCAACAATTCTTGATTTACTAACATCTTCAAGAATTTTTCACCTGCATGTCCCAAGCACATATGCCATAACCTAGCTGCTTCTAGCTTTTGATAATCATTAAAAGCTACTGTTGTTGTTCCAATAACTGCATAATAACACAGGTTATTGTTTCTTCAAATTACTTTCATTACCATAAGTGCACCAGAGATGACTTGTATTACTCCATTTGTTTCATTTATAATGTAGCCCTTTGATTCTAGGACTCCCACAGAAATGAGATTCTTCGTCAAATTGGCATGTATCTGACATCAGTCAGAGTCCTGGTTGTTCCATCATGATTTCTTAAGCAAATTGAGCTAAACCCATTTGTTGTGCAGGGATTGTCATTCGTTGTGTAAATAACTCCACCTTCTAGCTCTCTAAAATTAGAGAACCAATCCCGATTGGGACACATATGATAGCTACAGCCTGAATCGAGCAGCCATGGACTAGAAGGGGTTATTGAGAATGTAACAACCAATGAAAGATATGAGTCTACATCTTCACACTCAGCAACATTCGAATTTGCAACATCCTTTCCCTTATTAGGTTTATTTTTATTCTTCAGCTTTAGACAATCCTTTTTTCAGTGCCCTTTTTCCCGTCAAAAGGCACATTCATCTTTGCTCAATTTTAGCCTCGACTTTGATCTCCCTTTCTTTCCTTTAATCTAGCTCTGCGAACAACCTTTGAATACCAAAGCTTCTGCTACTCTACTCGTACGTTCTTCCTTTGTCTTCCTTCTCAATTCATAACTGTACAAAGCAGCTATAACTTCACTAAGAGAGACATCAACCTTCCCATGAAGTAAAGTAGTTTCAAGAAACTCAAACTCTTTAGGAAGGGATCCCAACAACATCAAAGCTAGATCTTCATTTTCAAATGTCACATCCAAATTCATTAAATCAGTAACTAAATGAATAAAACTAGTGATGTGATCATTTATAGTGGTACCCGGAATATAAGAGAAACGAAACAATCTCTTCTTCATATGAAGCTTATTCTGAATTCTTTTCTTCAAGAATTTCTCTTCCAACACATTCCACAATTTATATGCAGAAGTTTCTTTTGAGAAAGCATACTTTTACTCTTTGGAAAGACCCGATCGAATTGTACCATATGCCAAACGATTTATAGTCTTCCAATCTTTCTCCTGAACATCATCTGGTTTCTTTTCTTTAATGGTGATGTCAAGACCTTGCTGAAAAAGAGCATCTTGAACTTCACTTTGCCACATGCCAAAATGACCCGTACCATCAAAAATCTCCACCACAAATCTTGCATTTTTCACAGCAGTTCTTGCTAGAATAGACGAGGTAGACGCTATCGATGTGGTTGGTGTAGTCGTATCTTTGATTTCTGTCATCTCTGCTACAATTTCTATTCTATAGTTGTCAATGTGGAATGTCAATAGCCCAAGGAAACATTTTTTTGATGTAGAAGATCAGAGCACACTGCAACCACAGAGCATACTAAGAAAAAACTTTGGCTCTAATATCAATTGTTGTGAAACTCCAGGTTAATTTCCTCCAATTATGACAAATTCACCTTGACCATTATTGCCTACGTGAATAGAGTGCGAATGATTGTACTGAAAAACACACCAAGTAAATTTTCAGGAAAGACTGGAGGGTCACAGACGGTCCCACTTAAATTCCAATCTCTTAGACAAAATTTTCCTAGACATGTAATTTAATAACACAATAATTAACTACAACTATACCAATAATAGCCATTAAATAGACAAATAAAGAACATCATAATTTAACGAGGTTTAGCCAATTATGCCTACTTCCTTGGACACTATTAAATTGATATTTCACTATTTTTTGGAAATAATACAAATGAAATACTACAAAAGGAGAGAAGAAACTTTATCTTATGAAAGACAATTTTTGGGATGCTTAAGATAGGTGAAGGAGTCTTCCTTCTATAACTTAAGAAGACTCCCCCATCTTTGTAATTCTTCAATATGGGATTTCAAAATATGTCATGAGTCAACAACAGTAGCACCAAAGGCGATGACTGTTATCCCCTTGTCACCAGTCGAGAGTGATTTTTTATGCCTTAACCAATACAAGAAATCTGAATAGGTAAGTCTCAATATGTTGATATGGCATAAGCTGAGGATTGTTTCTCATATTTTCAATGAGCAATTGTACTTAAAAAAATGTATGATCTATGGATTCATTCAAATTTTGACAAGAATACATGTATTGGTGTTAAAAAATAGCAAGTTATCCCTAGTAAGTAGTTTCCCCTTAACTGGTAGCCATATTAAAAATGAGATTCGAGGTAGGTGGAGTTTATGCTAGACCATCTCCCACCTGGACACCACTTGCCCCTTGTCTTTAAATATCTCCTTTGCATATGAGTCAGTATAGACACTTGATTGGTGTCTTAGCCATATATATGTATCCTCAAGTCTTAGATTAGGATTGTAGTTTAGAACCAAGTGGACAAATTCATTTGAATCTCCCTACGATTGGTTTTCCCAAATCCTTACCTCCACCCTGGTTTAGTGTATATCTTCCATCTAGGACCATAAATATAGGGGACTTAAAGATATGACCAATATTTTTCTAAATATCGAAATAAAGAACCATTGTCGATTTAACATTTGAAGTAAGGTCTTGGCTCATTCTTTAGCTTAATTAGTTATTTTAGGAACTAAGAAAGTGAGCTAATAGCTTTGATTTTCTAATTGCTCTTACATATTCAAAAGCAATAGTGCATCTATAGAACCCATAGAGAATCCTTATTATCAATCAATCTCTATAATCTACCCCTAACAAGGACTTTGTTTCTAGTTTTTTTCCTAGTTATGCTAAGATCACCTTCCTTAAGGTGTTTAAGACTTCTTTCCAACTAACTTTAGATTAGTATCTCCCCTCTCTTCCTCTAGCTGATAAGAATCTTCTTAATGACTTTTCAATATATTTAATTAGGCTTTTTGATCGTGTCATTCAAGCTTTAAAATTTATAAGTCCTCAAATATCGCAAGTGGTCGCGACTGTAGTATAAGAGGTGTTGATCCCACGAGGAGGGTACTAGCCTAATCCTAAGTCATCTAAGACTTAAAGAAAAGAATAAAAAGAAATAAAAATTGCACAAGTGACCACGGAAAGTAAATACTAGAAATTCATTCAAGAATTGTAAAATGGAAATTTCAACAAACTAGATTAAACTAAGCAGTCACACAGTTCATGATGGAAACCCGTCAAGAGAGTTAATCAAGTTATGAGATAAGGGATTACCTATCATTAATGTTAATCTAACCATTTATGTGTTTACAGGGTGTCAGTTCTAAACAGACGTAGGGTTGATTACTCTCTCTCGAGTTATAACCATTAAACCGTAAATTGTAAACCCTAATCAAAATATGGAACTTGAAATCTCTCACTTCACAAATTACCCACAATTCTAATTAGCTTTAAAGCTCTCAAATAAATAATCGGGTCTCGTACGAGATCTCTCTTCATGAAATTGCAGAATAGATTGTTTAAATGGTCAATTAGATCGCTTAACTTTCATTAATCTAATCTAATCAATTTTTTCAGCTCACCCTCTCGATTTGTTAACCAAAACATGCAAATACATTAATCAATCGCAACACTCAAACCAATAAACACAAAATAACTAAATCAACATTAACTCAAAGTAAATCCCGAAGGAGAGTTTAGAACATTATCAACAACCTGAAATCCATTTTCATACAATCCATCTCAACTTTATATATTTAAATGAAAAAGGAAATGCAGAGAAAATAAAACTTAGGTTGGACAAATTGAGAAAGCAGTGGCATTGGGATACCACCTGATCTAGGGAGCAGCAACGTCGAGATCCACTTCTTCTTCCTCCTTCTTCCTCTTCTTCTTCTCTCTCTCTCTTCTTTTTCTCTCTCTTTAGGGTTTCTAAGAGTGGTTGAATGTAAAACTCCTCTTTCTCTTCACTTATTGTTCTTTAAATATTCTTTTATATTTTGGGTAACCCTAGGATTTTTTAATGTCGAAAAGGTCTAAAAGGTCCCTCGAAATGTGAAGTTCGTAAGCATCTGCGTATCTGCCTGACGCAGCCTATGAATGCAAAGTTTGTAAGCGTCTGCTTGTCTGCCTGACGTAGGCCACAATCATTGCCCACATTTGAGCCTTCTGTCACGATCGTGGATTGTTGTTTTAGCCTAAATATCTTCTGAAACTCCTTTGTTCTTCGATACTGACCCTAAAACACTAGCAAACACATCAAGGTACCTCAAAAATATAATATTTAAGCTCAATAGCTTGTACTAACCCATAAAACACTTAAAACACAAATAATTAACAAACTAACACAATTCTAATATAAACACATACTAAATGATCAAATTAATGACTAAACACATATCAAACTATGCCCTAAAACATGATGCAATTTACAGTTATCAACATCCCTACATTTAAACGCTTGCGTGTCCTCAAGCAAACAAAACAACACAAAAACACAAAAACACAAAACACACATATGTAATAATGAGACAATGGCTTCAACTTAACGAATCAAATTTAACTGTAAACACAATCCTTCAAGTCGTTCTAACTTATTAACAAGTGAAATCCGTGTTTAAGCACCTTAGACTAAATATACAAACTAATCAAAATTTTAATGTTGAGTCTATTAACCCCTATTAATTGCACACACATTGATAATCATTCAATCAAAACAAAAGTCTAGCTATTCCTAAGTAAGTTTTCAAGAAAAATCAGGGTACTAACAAGTTTGGTATGTTTTTATTTGAAACCTTCTTTTTGTTAAAGTTTTCTTTAAGGACATGAACCTAGCCTTTTTACGCAAAGGAAAACATTTGTGATGAATGTCGATCCGGTTACTCAACTAAGTCATGTTGTTATTAAGCTGCTTGGTTGGAATGCCATTATAGCCTTTTTAAGCAAAGGCACACATTTATGACGCGTGTCAATCCGGTTACTCAGCTACATCACATTCTCAACTGGTTACTAGCTCTATTCATAACCTGAAGGCTAGTGGAATAGTTATTTTAGTTAAAATTTATAAAACTTTTTTTTAACACAAAATTTTTTGCCTACCTTATTGCTTTAGCTAATCATTCTCATGAAAATGTACTAATATGTCACTTATTTGATTGGCCTAAAATTATAAATGAGTATGGCAAATTCCTAGGGTGAGTGGACTAACATCATATCCTAATTAACCAGTATATTTAGCCTTAAGAAACTTAGGTCACTAATTTCACAAGCTAATAAATCTTCGCAACCTAAAAAGCTAATAACTTCAATACTTCCCAATTTTATTATTATTAACCAATGGTAGATAATATTGCCTCTTACTGTCTAAGATACAAATCTCCTTCAATTGATGACTCTTTTGAGCAGCTTTGTTTATGAAATTAAAAGTTATTTGGATAAAAGAAGAATGACTTAGTCTACTTTTTGGTGTTCAATCATATGTGGTGGTTAGACAAAATAGAAGACGTGAGCCTATTATTAATTTTTTGGTTTATTTAGCAAAGGGGACAATTTTGTTTGAAGTCTATTGATGCATCTAGCCTTGTTAGGAATGTTAGTACTCTATTTGAAATATTTGATGAAGTTGTGAATGAAATTGAGCTATAAAATATTGTTCAATCATTACTAATAATGATTTTGCTTATAAAGCAGCTGGAGGAAGATTACAAAGCAAGTATAATTATTTTTATTGGATTCCATGTATTGCACATTGCATCTTATTATTGATTGGACTGTGCAGAAAGAAAAAAAGATGATCAAGTTAATCTACAGTCATGCACATGCCTTGAATTTAATAAGAAAGGATTTTACCAATGGTAGAAATTTGTGTTGTCCTGTTATTATAAGATTTGCAACAAATTTGTTATTACTTTAGTGTTTTATTATGATGAAGAAAGAGTTGAGACAAATGTTTACAAGTGATAAGCGAATTACATCCCATCATGCTAGATCTAATGATAGATTGGAGGTTTATAGAATTATACTTGAAGATAAAGAATTTAAACCCCAATGTCAATTTTTCATATGAGTTTATGAGTCTTTGGAGAGGTTACTTTGTCTAGTTGATAGTGATGAGAAGGCAACACTGGGATATTTTTATGAAGCCATAGAGAGGGTGAAGGAAGTAATATATGACTTCTTTGTACATAACTTATCTTACAGTCATCAATGAGAAATAAGGAAGACAACTTTACCCTTTGTTGTTTGTATTTGGGGCATTTTTTAATCCTAATGTCTATTTAAGACCAAGTTTTACAAAGAAAATTGAGTTAATAAGGGAATGCTATTAACTATTACAACAATTGTTGCCTATGAGATGATGCAAGATCTCGTAAACTGATAAATGGAGATTTAAAAGGATGCTTCTAGTGATTTTGGGATGCCAATTGTTATTTGTCAAAGAGACAAACTTAATCCAGGTATTTTTTCACTTTTGTTACTTGATGAAAATTAATCACCACTTTATTTTGTTTATAATGCGATTTTTTTTGCCCTACAGTTTCTTGATGGGACCATATTCCAAAATTGTAAAGGTTTGCAATTTGAATTCTAAGTCAATATGAGTGCACCAGAGTGTGAAAAAAATGAAGTACATTTGAATTTATTCATTCTAAGAAAAGTATATATTGGAACACAAAAAATTGAATAACTTGGTATTTGTTCGATATAATTTAAAGCTTTAGGAAAGGTTATTATTGTTATTAAGTTAGATATAATTTTTTAATAATTTAATTTTATTATTTACTAGGAGTCTTAATAGAACAACTAGTTTTATAGATCCAATTTGCCTTAATCATATCGATCTTTTAGTCGATTTGATTTGTGAGGAATTGAGTTTGATATAAAAGAGTGACTTGGAAGATAATCTTGGATGAGAAAGTATTGTCATTTGGTGCAATGAATTTGAATAATGATGATGATAACGAGGCCCCCCTTTATGATAAGGACCTTGTACTGAATGAGAATTGGGGTTAATGTAATTTTAGTGGGTATTCGATTGAATAAAGTTCTATATTTTTGTTTCTCTTCTTTTTTTAATTTCACTTATATTTGATGATATGTTAAATTCTCTATGTGTAATATAATTGTAAATATTTTTGTTTCAAATTTTACTTCTAGTTGTTTTTTTGGCATGAACTCTTGTTGTAAATTGTAATTGTTAGGGATTCATAGATATTTATTATTCTTTTTATTTTATGTTTTTGATGTAATTATTATTTCTTAAATCATGAAATTATAATATTTTAAATATTTTATATTATTCTTAATTTTATATTTGTATGATGATAAAATGATCATTTTGCATATTAATTATAGTTGTTATTTATATGTGAAATATGTGAAAAATAATATTAATTAAAATAAATAAATTGTTATCATTTTAAATTTCTATTATTATGATTTTTGGAACACATGGTTTATGTAAAGTTATAAATTATACAGTGCTATACATTAAAGGACTATTTTATAATTTTAAAAAAGTTTAGTGATTATTTTATAAATTTAAAGAATTATTTAAAACGGTACTTGATATTGACCGTTAGCAATATAGTACTGTACTAAAACTAAATCTGATACTGATATCGATACGATATTCGTAACATTGGCTGTGAGAGGTTAGTAGTTACATTTCACTTTTCACATTTTATAATCTAAGCCAAATCATTTTTAAGTATTTAATTTTAGCATTGATGTATTAACAAAATTTTAATTATAGCTACAGTATATTCTTATTTTCTATAGTTCTCTTCTTAGACATTTGAATATGATTATTTAAACAAAAATTTTCATTTAGGGAATTAAGTGAAATATATAAAGATTTAGATTAAGAAAGTCAATTTGTAGTCTTTTTTTGTTGAAAAAATTGAATTGTTATAAATTTGATTATTGTGGACCGGTTTTATCGGTTGACAAATAAAAAAAAGACCTGAAAACTAGTGGACCGCACTGCGTTACAGAATCATCAGGAGATGGAAGAGAACTTCTTACGAAGTCTAGAGAATCTGCAGAAACAGAAACACTTGGGTACTTTTAATGGCTCTAAATTTAAGCTCTGCTTCTTTGTGCCATATCGCGTCTTCTGCCACCCCACAATTTTCCATCCTGAAGAATAAGATTTACCCTTCTTCTTGTAAATTATTTGCTCAAGCAGAAAGTCGCGAGGGTGGAGTTACGGAGCAAGGCCCTCCTCCTCCCCCTTCTGGTATGAATATCACCTTCTCATTTCTGTTATTTTCGTAATCCAATTAGATTTCCCTGTTTAAAAGTTTGGAGCTTTTTCAAAATTTTGTATAATTCCAGGAAATGTTAGGTTTTGTAGTTGTGGTCTATGAATGATGAACATGTTTGATGTTTCCCACATAAGAAATTGGTTTTTTCATTTTCCTTCTTGCTATTGATTGGTGATCCATTTGAAGGGTCATTGTCTTCAACGCGTACACAGCTGGATCTCCTGGAACAATTGACATCCACGAGTGATGGTATGTATATGATGATGAATATTGCTTTGTCTTCTCTTTTAACACACACCCACTTTAACTGATACTTCCAGTGACTCGATGCCAGTTTATGAGAGCTCAGGAACTTCCTCCATCCTCACAATAAGAGATCAACTCGTCCAGTTGGGTATTGGTAGAGATGATGATTTTAGCATCCCATTGGGCAAAAATTTGAAGAAGGTTAGTCCCAAGTTCTTAACTGTTTCGCAGAAGAGGAATATTAAAAGACAAGCTTACTTGGATGATGTGTCCCAGAGGAATGATTCTGTTTTCTTTGCTACTATTGGAGCTTTCGTAATTCTACCACCTTTTGTAATTTTAGGAATTGCCATCATAACCGGTTATGTGCAACTTTTCCCATAACTCGTGTGTGTGTGTGGATATACTTGTTAGCAGTTTTTCGGTTTTGGCTTCTCTAAGGTTTATAGGCATGCCCTTATTCTATGTAATTACTTAGTTCTATGGCTTTGTGTACTATATTTGCATATCCTTACTATATGCAATTACTTACGTCTTGTTTGATAACCTCTATTAAAAAGATATGAATGAGAATACAATCCTTCTTTATCACTTTTACTATCTTAATAGGGATCATTTAAAATATTTAAGAAACAAAACATGGATCTGAGTGGTCAACACTCTAAGAAAGGAGTGCTACGCAAGGAACTAATAAAAGGCAAAAAATAACCATTTTGGTGTAAGAACACACAAAGCAATTGAATTCTTGTGTAAACCAAAGAAAGAAAGCAAAGAAGGTTAAAAGGGTATTTTAAATCTTAATATTTTTACCAAAAAACAAATTTGACCCTAATATTAATATTATAGAGTGTCTAAGCTAAACTTTAATGTTTCTAAAATATTCAATGCAACCTTAAAATAATAGAACCTTTAATTAGTTATGTACATGCAATGTTAATATATTTTCAACAAGCACTAAAAAATGACTTTCACATATTATGTTGGAACTTATATTGATATTAAAATAATATATTTATGTCATATATGTCACATCAACTATGACACAAAACTGGTCACCAAACAGGTGAAAACAACTCGTTTGGACTAGACTATCAACAATACAGAGTCGAATTCGGAAAGTTGAGGTCCAAAGCATGATTCTGTAGACAATTGATCATCTGGTGATCATCAATGATTACATTATACTATGACACGAATCTTTTATATTACCTTATTCTGGCTAATGAAATATGGATTAGAGTACTTCTTAGGTTTTAAACCTATATCATACCTCCCTTCTAATTACTACCATTACTTATAATAAGATCAAACAATTGTCTTATTGTAGTATACCTACAACTAGTGCCTTGTGTTATCCTTTTACTTTAGGGATTACATCATTTGCCTAACCATCTTATTTCATCCATTACCACTATTATTGTCCTTATACTCATCATCATTATCTCCATCTTAACCATAACAAATATCATCATCCCTTTTCTCTTGTTTTACAATATGAACTACCTTCTTAAGTGAATAATTATTAGATGCATAACCAGAGTAGTTACAATTGAAACACTTTCTTAGCATTGTTTTTTCATAAGATTCATAATTTTTAGTTTCTTTTTGTTTTTGTTACTGCTTGTTTTCTATTAACTTTTTTATCATTATGTTTTAATTCCATTCTCCTTTGACATTATTAGATCAACTTTTAAAACAATTTTCATGCTTCAGATAATTTCACAATACATGTATGCTTAATTTATATTTGATGATTGCCTTTAAATCCTATATATTGCCCTTCAGTTTCTCTTAGGTCATTTCTCTCTTTTAACCGCATAAATCTTGTAGTAAAATATAGCTTTGAGTGAAGAAAAACTGGGCAGTATACGAATAATAAATTTCATTTAAGTAATCAATTTGCATTTACAACTAAATCAAACTACTAATTTATAAAACTTGTTGTGACCTTAAGCAAGCTAAAAATTAGGATCACAACTTACCCATTATCCCATTACAACTGTCTCAATACCCCATGACAACTACTAGTCTTAGAAGATAGGATAAGTAACTAATAATAATTCAAACTATTTAATAAAATCAGAATTAATAACATAGTCTGGTCAACATCCCCCCCCCCTTAATTCTGAAGGGGGAGGGTCTTTACGCCAAGTAGGTTCCTCAGCTTGATAAAAACATCAATCTTCAATGGTTTGGTGAGGACATCTGCAACTTGATCTTCAGTCTTGCAATATTCCAACTTGATCACATTTTTTCGCAACTTGATCTCTCATAAAGTGATATCGAATATCGATATGTTTACTTCTTCCATGAAAGACCGGATTCTTGGCTAAATTAATTACGGAAAAATTGTCAACATAAATCTTCAATGGACCTTGCAATTTAAAACCAATTTGGCTCATTATATTGCTAAGCCAAACCGCTTGACATGCACTAGATGCTGCTGCTACGTACTCAGCTTCACACGTTGATAAGGTAACAATGGATTGCTTCTTCGATGACCATGAACAGACAGTATTCCCAAGCATAAAACAATGGCCACTTGTGCTTTTTCTTTCTTTTAAATCTCCACCCCAATCACTGATAGAGTATCCCACAAGCTCATATTCCTTGGATGATAAATAAAACAAACCATGATCATGAGTACTTTTGATGTATCACATAATCCCTTTTACTACTTGGAAATGCATCTGTCGAGGAGACTACATGAATCGACTGACTAATCCCACAGCATAACAAATATTAGGTCTTGTGTATGTGAGATATCTCAAACTTCCAACAATTTGTTTGAAATATGTTGGACCAACAGTTCGCTCATCTCCATCCTTAACCAATTTTGCACCAGTTTCCATTGGAGTTCGAACTGGTTTTGAATCTTCCATTTGATACTTTGCTAGAAATTCAGAAGCTTGTTTCTTCTAACTAATGAAAATCCCATCTTCCTTTTGAACAACTTCGATCCCAAAAATAAGACTTAAAACCAAGATTAGTCATCTCGAACTCCTTCATCATGGTCTTCTTGAAATCATTAATCATGTTGAGGTTGCTTCCTGTAAAAATATTATCATCCACATAAAGGCATAAAATTAGTAAATCTCTAGAACCATTAACCTTCATATATAGGCCATGATCGGAGAGGCATTTTTGGAAACAAACTTCATGAAGGAACAAATCAATGCGTTTGTTCCATGCTTTTGGTGCCTACTTAAGGCCGTATAGAGCCTTATTAATTCTGTACACTTTTCCTTCTTTTTTAGATTGTATGAAACCAGGTAGCTGCTTTATATATACTTTCTCATCAAGTGGGCCATTGAGTTAAGCCGATTTGACATCCATTTGGTGAATTTTCCATTGCTTTTGTCAACTAAAGCAATTAATAATCTCACTGTCTCCATTCTAGCAACATGAGAAAAAATTTCCTCACAATCATGGCCTTGTCTCTACTCAAATCCTTTTGCCGCCAACCTTGCTTTATACCTTTCAATTTCACCGTTTGCCTTCATCTTGATCTTGTAAATCCATTTCACATCAATTGCTTTTTGAACTTGTGGAAGATCAGTAAGCTCCCATGTTTTGTTCTTCTCAATGGCCACCATCTCCTCATTCATTGCATTCATCTATTTAGGATTTTTGATTGCATCTTTAGGCACTACAGGTTCAGTATCTGTAAGAAAACCAAAATGCACCAAATATCCACTGTCATCAATTTCACTATTACAGTTCATTTCATAATCCTGTAGATATGTAGGTGGTCGATGTTACCTCCTTGGTCTTTCTGTGTCAATAGATGTGGTCTTAACATCAGTTGAAATTGCAGGTTGAATTGTGCTCTCATTTGTGGCTAGGACTTTTGTTTCTTCTTCCATAACATAAATTACACGTTTCTAGGGATCCTTATAAGTATCAACACTCTAATTCCACGCCTCATCTTCAGCCAAAATCACATCACGGCTGACTATAATCCTTTTGGTCATTGGATTGTACAGCTTGTATCCACCTTGTTGGTATCTAATGAGAATTGTTTTTTCTGCTTTATCATCTAGCTTGGTCCTTGTTGCTATAGGGACATGGGCATAAGCAATCGAACTAAACACCTTTAGATGTTGCACATTTGGTTTGAAACCACTCCAAACCTTAATGGGAGTTGTGTTAGGGACACTCCTAGTAGGCAATCTGTTTAACAAATACACTGCATATGAGACAGCTTCTGCCCAAAAATAGTTAGGCATACCTTTTGCCTTCAGCATGCTTCTTGCCATATCTAGTATAGTTCGGTTCTTTCTTTCAGCCACTCCATTGTGTTAAGGAGTGTAGGGAAATGTAGTGTTGTGCTACACTCCAGGTTCTTTATAGTAACTTCTGAATTCATTAGAGATGTATTCACCTCCTCCATCACTTCGCATTCCTTTAAGTGATTGGCCACTTTGTCTTTTAACAAACACTTTAAATTTCTTAAAGCAATGAAATACCTCAACTTTACTTTCCAACAAATAAATCCAAGTTTTCTTTGAAAAATCATTAATAATGTCAAGAAATACCTGTTACCTCCAATTGAATGGATATTCATAGGACCACATACGTCAGTATGGACAAGTTCTAAAGGAGATTTCAAACACTCCATAGTTTTTGAAAATGGCAACCTGTGATTCTTTCCAATGATACATGCTTCACAACTGATCAGGATGTTTGATTTGAGGTAAACCTTTCACCATTTTTTGTTTAGCAAGAACTTCAAGGCTTTGAAAGTTCAAGTGCCCAAAACGAAGATGCGACAGCCACGATTCATCACTTACAATTGCATTCAAACACTTAAGTTCTCCTTTACTGATATTAATTGAAAACATACGATTCTTTGATAAAACGGTTTTTAGAATTAAAGTACCTTGTTTATTAAGAAACAAAAATTGATTTCTGTAAATATTCATCACATAACCTTTCTTAGCTAATTGCCCCATGCTCAGTAGGTTGTTTTTCATGTCAGGCACATAAAACACATTTGATATGTACTTGTGATCTCCATTCTTCATTTTAATAAGGATTCGCCCTGTCCCTATCACAGGAATGAATCTACCATCGCCAAATTTGACTTTTGCATGAAATGACTCATCAAGCTCAGCAATCAATTCCTTCCATCCGCACATATGATTTGTATAACTAGTATTCAAATACCATGTATGATGATTGGAAGTTTCATTTGATGAAGAAACCATTAAAATTGCATGATCACTTTGGATTTGTTCTTGATTATCCACTTTTTGTGTATAACTGGCAGCTTGATTGTCAACCTTGGATCTACACTCATTTGCATAATGACCATGTTTGTGGCTGCTGTAACACTCCACATTTGATTTGTCAAATCTTCCTTTGTTGCGTCCACAACCCCGTCCACCCTTGAAGTTGCACCTTGTGTTGTTTTGTTCTATAGCACCACAATTCAGAGCACCACGGCCTTTGTTGAAGTGATTACCACCTCGTCCTCTTCCTCTACCACGGGAATTTCCATGTCTTTGGTAGGAATCCCCAACAGAGACTTACGCTTGAAAAGCCTATTCAACTGGCTTATCAAGCTTGTTTTCATTCATCCTTTATTCATGTGCTCGCAAGGAACTGGATAATAATTTGATTTTCATGGTTGACCGATCAGTGCTTTCTTCAACTGCAGTTACAACATGCTTAAACCTTATAGTCAAGGACCTCAGAATCTTCTCCACTTTATTCTGCTCGAACAAACTTTTGCCATTTTTTTTCATATTGTTTGTCAATGCAAGAACTCTATTAATGTAAGCATCAATTGTTTCAGAAGACTCCATTTGCAACAGCTCATACTATCGCCTCAAAGTTTGAATATGCACCCTCTTGATTTTCTCATCACCTTTGTATGAAGTGGACAAGATAGTCCATGCTTCATTCGAGGTAGTAGCTCCTTCAATCTGCTCAAATGTCTTATCATTCATTCCTTAGTGAATGAAATACAACGCCTTCTTGTCCTTCTTCCTCAGGTCATGGTTTGCAGCTCGCTATACATCATTTGCATTAACTACTAATTCAGGCACTCAATTCTCCACGACCTCCAACAGATCATGGTAATCAAACAAGACCTTCATTTGAACACATTAACGATTGTAATTTTTCCCAGCTAGAATAGGAACAGACAACTACGTAGTGTTGCTCATCGCTGCTCTGATACCAATTGTAGTAAAATATAACTTTGAGTGAAGAAAAACTGGGCAGTATACTAATAATAAATTTCATTCAGGTAATCAATCTGCATTTACAACCAAATTAGACTACTAATTTATAGAACCTATACAACCAAAACTTAGGATCATAACTTACCCATTATCCTATTACAACTGTCTCAATACCCTATGACGACTACTAATCCTGGAAGATAGGATAAGTAACCAACCACTAACTAATAATAATTAAAACTATTTAATAAAATCAGAATTAATAACATAGTCTGGTCAACAAATCTTGCATTATACTCATGTACAAATTTCTGATCGCGAAGACATTTTTTATACCATTGAAACATCATATGCTCATAATCAAAAGGAAGAAAATCATTTTATAACTAAGTTATACCTTGTTCTTTCCCATCATAATTTTTTAGGATAATAACTTTTCCTACCATATAGAAGCGTTGTCTTGTGATGCTCCGGTTCGACGTGGCAAAAGAATAAACCTTAGTGACTACAAGAGGAGGAGAGGGCAACCTTACAAGACCTGGAGGGAGGTGATCAAGAGAGATATGTTAGAGTTGGCCCTCACCGCCGCAGTGGCTAGGTTTAGAATAATCTGGCATGATAGGATAAGGGTAAAGGACATACCATAGAGCTCTCGCACCTCATCTTTTTTTTAAGGTGTATGGGGAGATTCCTACGATAGACCAATCATACCGGAGGATTGCCACACTCTCAGGGCACTGACCAAGGAAGACTCATAGCATAGATAGCAACGAGAAAGGCTGATCTTGGCAAGGCAAAAGGTAATAGCAGATTATGGTCACCATCAGGTATATATATGAATGTACTACCAATTTTTATATATTTATTCCTTGTAACCTATATTTTTATTATCATGTCACATATGCATGTGGGCCTACTGGAAACAGGCTCTCCACAATGTAAGCATAAGGCTGCGTACTATCAGGCCCTTCCAGACCCTACTTCATTGCGGGACTTCGGGGTATGATGATGATGATGATGATATAGAAGCTTTGTCCTTTAACTATACTAAACCTTTGACTTTGTATAATAAATCATGATGTCTTAATTCTCTGATCTTTGTAATAAGAACCATCGTCTACTACATCTAAATGTCCTACCATTAGATTAAGTAAACGTTGTTGTAATAATACCACCACCTGATGTAATGAATAAGCATGAATAAGATTAATACTCAATTATGCTTTTAGAATTTGATAAACAAAAATTTGAGTGTTGAAACTTCAATATAAATTAAGAGCAAATTTGTAATAATGTTATGGTTGTCTCCTAAAAATTTAAATGCTACATATTTATGGGGTAGTGAATACAAACCATACTAAGATTTCTAATTAAAGAATAAAAAACATTAGAATAATAAAATACTAGTAATTATATATAAATATCTAAATTGATGTGTATGAAATATTCATATATGTTTTTAAGTATTTTATTTGATTTTAATACTAAATTATTTGATTTTATTTAGTTTTTGATATCTTTTTCAAATAATTATACAAATTTTCCCTTGGGATGATATTATTTAAGAATTGAATACAATTTTAAGAAAAAATATATAAGGGAATTCATAATTCTTAAAGGAACAGTCTACCCACACCTATGTACCAGCCCGTACCTTTGAAGGATCAAGTGCAATAAGTGACACAGTGATGTATGCTAGATATATATCACTTTTAACACCATTTTCATTATATATCACTTGTGATTTGAATGATTTTAAAGGATCTGATACTTACATTAAGAACTTTTGTTATTTTAGATCATATTTCTAACATACAAGAAAAAATAAAGTTGGATATAAATTGGAGAAAAATGAAGCAATTTTGGACGATTGGAGAATAACTACAAAACATGTCAGTATACACATCCCATTTTGAGGGTCGTTTATAAATGTAGTTACTTTTGTTTCTACGGTGCACCCTACATGGCTCCTGTTACCCTTTTGGATAAAGAACATTGTATACACAGTCTTATGTATACACCTTTACTAGCATTGTTAATTTTTGAGAAATTTATAAAAGACACAAAAACTATACAAACCTATGAAGTTTATTTACAATTAAACCTCACTTGGAATGGCAAGGAGGAAAATGAAAATACAAACTACAAAGGTCAAGGTTATAAATGTGGGCAAGGTTATGGAAGAGGAGGAAGAGCACTCAATTTTTATCTTAAAGTAGAGATAGATATTATAAATCTACCTTAACTAGAGGAAATGCTAGAGGAGGGGTAAGGTTATATCAAAAAAGGTATGACAAGTATTAAGTTAAATACTATACTTATAATGAATTTAGACATTATTCTTGAGAATGAAAAATGTATGCTAATGATAGTGTAAAGGTTAATCTTTTTTTCAATCTCATAAAGAAAAATAAAAGATAATGATGAGATAGAGTCCAATTTTTTAATAGGTTTCAAGAACTTGCAATAAGAAGAGAAGCTTTCGTGGTACCATGATACAAGTGCTAGTAATCACTTATATGGCAATAAAGGCTTCTTTGTAGAGCCTAATGATAAAGTTAATGGTAATATTATATCAAGAGATTATTCCAAAATTCATGTGGGGGAAATATGAAATCTTGATCCATTTAAAGAATAGAAATCACCAATTTATTTCAAATGTTTTTTATGCTCCATATATGAATAGTAATACTTTGATTATGTCTTAACTAATGGAGAAAGGTTAGATAAAAGTTACACCTTGTTCTTGAAAAATGGTATTAAAAAATATGATCATTAGAGTACTTATGGCAAAGAAGTGCCTTTTTTTTTTGCTCATATAAATAAAGATTTCCAAAAGCTTAACATCATGATGTAAAGATCCTATATGGCTATCATATTTGAGATTTAGCAATATGGATTTTACTGGTAAAAGTTGTTTTTTTGTGACTATAAGGTCAAATGTTCGAATCACAGAAACAACCACTTTATAAAAATTACAAATTGAAGGATACATATGTTAATGACCCTCCCCTAACTCTCACAAAGTGAGGGGCCTTGTTCACTGGGGTAACTTGACTTGATTTTAGGGTACTCAAATTGATGACAAGCAATATGATGGTGAATGGTTTGCATCCAATTAATCAACCCAATCATTTGTGCAAAAGGATGTATTTTTTGGGAAGCTAAATTAAAAGATCTTTCCAAAGGAAGCTTAACCAAAAGTTTCAAAGCTACTAAATTTAATTTACAATGATTTTTTGTTGGCCTATCACTTCATGTTTTACAATGATTTGAGTACATTTTTATAGAAAAATCAAAGGCTTTTAAATGTTTTCATAATTTTAAAGCTCTTATATAAAAAGAAATTGGATTTTAAAGTCGAGCCCTAAGATCAGATAAGGGAGGCAAATTCACTTCTAAGGATTTCCAAGAGTTTTATTATGCATATAGGATTCTTTAATTCTAACTACTTTAAGATCACCACAGCATAAGTATGTATCCTAGTGAAAGAAACATATAATTTTCAGTATGGGGTACTAATTTTTTTTCCTTAAGTTCTGGACTGGTTTTGTATACTTGTTAAATCTATGTGTGATAAAAGTTGCAAATAATAAGATTACCCTTAAAGATGAAGTAGGAAAAATCCAGTATCATCTTACTTAAACATATTCGAAGGCATTTTGTAAGCCTATTTTCTAAATAAGAAGTGCTCGAAGCTTGATAAAAAGAGTAATAGATATGTTTTTATTAGTTATATTTTTAGAACTAAGGGGTACATATAGGGTCCGTGTTTTGCGTTGGGTTCGTGTTTTGAGTACCCGGGTTCCCCCAACCTCGGTGTACCCTAAGTGATCACGCGACCACAACCTCAAGTTTGCACGCGACCGCTACCTAAATCGGTATTGTCCTCTTTGGTCTTAGGATAATCCACGAC
>JANZLC010000009.1:435418-448302 GCA_026413385.1 Erythroxylum gracilipes
ATAATAATAATAATAATAATAATAATAATAATAATAATAATAATAATAATAATAATAATAATAATAATAATAATACTATAATTAAGAATAAAACATTTGCTTATGTAGGAGGAAGGGTATTTCTGGAAGTTGCTTATGTGTTTTTTCTCGGCGATAGAGATAAGAAATTTTGTCTTTCGGTTTTGGAAAGAACAAAAACTTTTGTTTCTATCATCTGAGGATAGAGGGCAAAACTCTGGAGACAGCAACCAAACATAGGGGAGGGAAAAAAATTTTATGTTTTTTTTTTCTGTCCCCACTAATAGGGACAGCAACTAAGCACTGCGTAAGTTTCTAATAACACCAAAATCAATCCATTTGGTTCAGAAATCTGAAAGTATTGCCCTAAACATTTTCGGACTATTCTTAGAACTGAAATAATACACTATTTCCTAATTTCATGCAGAATTTGAAAGTCTTAGGGACTGATTTACAATTCACTTCCTTCAAACAATTTGTAGCTCTATGTCTCTAGTTTATTTTGAAACAATAATCATCTCATTTTGAGTTCTACAGATCAAGATATCATCAAAATACTAAAGCATGTTCAATAAAATATCCAATTCATACTCTTACTTTGATTCAGTCAATCCTTGTCAAATCAACACCAAAAGCTATAACCTTTCATGGAGACGTAAAAAGAAATATGTTAGGAGTCTATTGGTCTAAGATTCACTTTAAATGAAGGTCAAATAACAAGGTTATAGCCAAAAGAATCAAACAAGGTTTGGCCCTCAATCATTTTGAATCTATATTGGGACAATTGGTATAACTTTCACTAGAGATGTCAGATCAAGGTGTTCTTTGGATGGTTTGAAAGAGGAAGACCTCAAAGACAAATTCTATAATCTGAAGGGTCAAAAATAGGAACAGACGATATGATGTCATTTATAGACGTTGTGACATTATCAGACTATACAAGATTGGAAAAATTACCATAACTTTCCTTGCAGACATCAGATTAGGGTGTTCTTTAAATGGTTCGAAAGAAGACTTCAAAATCTACAACTTTTATGAAGACCTCAAAGACAAAATCTATCATTTGAATGGTCAAAAATAAACCAGAAGAAAGGATCAAACGAGTAGTGCATAGAAGTAACAGACGGTCAAACATAGAAGAAGCAGAAGGTCAAACATAGAAGAAGCAGACGGTCAAATATAGAAGAAGCAAAAAGTCAAACATAGAAGAAGCAAAGAGTCAAACATAGAGGAAGCAAAAAGCAGAAGAAGCGTAAAAGCAGAAGAAGCAGAAAAGTAAAAGATAACGAAAAGCAGAAGAAGTGAAAAAGCAGAAGAAGCAAAAAGCAGAAGATAGCAAAAAAAGCAGAAGAAGCAGAAGGTCAAAGGTAGAAGAAGCGAAGCTCAAACATAGAAGAAGCAGAAGGTCAAACATAAAAAAAGCAAGAGGTCAAACACAGAAGAAGCAAAAGGTCAAACATAGAAGAAGCAGGTGGTCAAACACGGAAGAAGTAGAAAGTCAAACATAAAAGAAGCAGTAGGTCAAACACAGAAGAAGCAGGAGGTCAAACAAAGAAGAAGCAGAAGGTTAAACACAGAAGAAACAAAAGGTCAAACATAGAAGAAGCAGATGGTCAAACATAGAAGATACATCTTCACCAGACGATACAATCTACACTCCTGAGGGTCTCCATTTATAAGGATCTTAACTTTTGACTCCAATATCCAAAATTCTCATACTATATATTGTTAGAAAGATAAAAGAAAGACCTACAACTTCCTAGAAGACAACCTTATCTAAATCTATCTAGATGAATCCATAATTTCCTCTTGAAGTCAGAACACAAACTTTACATTTCTCCACCAATGTACTACACACAATTCTCAAATTCATGACAAATTTTGAGATTCTTAATGACAAAATTTAAATTCGATGGCTTTGTAAGAAATGTAGCCATATATTTCTAGTTTCATCCAAATTAAGAATCATCTCGTTTAGATAACTAATGAAAAAGTTGTGGCTAAAAAACTAAAACATACTTAGTGAATATTTTCCAAATTAAATTTTTGTTTCAAAGTCTTTCCTTAACACAACTCATACCAAAATCACCTTTTCTACTTCATTTACTCCTCATTCTCAACTTCATTTTAAATCAATATCATCCATAAAGAAAATATCATCTATTATTAATCATGAACACTAATAATAGAACATACACATATATATAGATATCCTTCATCAACTTATTACACATATTCAACTTCATTTTTTCTTTCATTTTACTTCTAACTTTCACCTTAATTCTTCCCATTTTAAAATCTCTTATCCACCAAAAATATCAAAGCAAAACGTGGTTCTATTCATATTTCTCATTCACTACTTTACTCTTGTCTATCATTTCTAATTCAAAAATTTTTATTCATTTGTTCTTTACTCGTGACTAATCGCCAAAAATTTTTCATTTAATAGTTCTAACTTCTAAGAAAAGTTCGGGATCCAACACCTCTTATGTTGTTCCTTGGCACCAAATATTTTGGATAAAGCATAATTCACCTAGATCATCAATCACACTATAGCAAGCTATCGAAAATAATTCCAACCTCCAATAGATTAGCCAAATTCTCTCATTTACCTAATTAGTGCACAGTTTTTAAATGTTCTTTTGAAAAGATTGAACATTTTTTCATTTAATGCCACTATAGCAATTACTTATGGCAAGCAATCCTTCAGCTTTACGGTGCTAACAATCCTCCTATCCTCTAGTCTAGCATTATTAAATGGAATCAAAATATTAAGATGAAGTTTGAAGGGATCTATGGATCTTCATATTACCTTTTGGCAACTTAGTTTCTAGATAATGGGATGAAAGGAACAAAAGGATCTTCACTAATAATCTTAGCAGTAAATAAAGCCTTTTACAAACTATATATAGCAGAATTAGAGCACACATCTTTATCTACAAGGATAAGTATTCATTCATCCATCAACAACTTACCACATGGAGAATCAATTAGCACTATCTTGCACTTTCACAAACTTCCTAGAATCCTTTATTACATACTAGTCTTTTTGTATCATTATAACATTTTGATGATCATCCTTTCCTTGGATGCTATTGTATACTCTTAGAACTCCCTTGTTTAGCCTTTTATGGCACTAATATATTCATTATTTTTTATTAAAAAAATCAGCCATTGCTTTAGTAAAGACCCCGTAATTCATGAATCTGACAATCATATGTATATATTAGATTTCATGTTATTCATGAATGTGGTGCAGACAAAGTCATACAACTCAATTATACAAAGCCTCAAGGTTAGATTGTAGATATTTATACCAAGAATCTTAAACTTGATACTTTTGATATTTTAAGAAACTTACTTAAAATAATTAAAAGTCATCTTTAAGGGTAGAAGGGGACGAATTGTTTGAAAATACACTTAAAATTAATATTTGAAAATAAACATTACGTGAACCCTATTATCATCTCTTATCCAATTTGTGTACTTAGAAATATGTTATTCATGTATAGGAAGTATTTATTTATGTAATTAGAAGTATGTTATTCATGTATTAAAATTTCCTTAGGATGATGAATCTTTGTCAGATGGAGTCCTATAAATACACATTTAATCTTAGTTCAAACATAACATAGTGAATATAATATTATTTAATAAATTACCTTCTTTTACGAATTTTTTTTCTTTCTAAATCCACCACTACTCCAACAAATCCTTCCTTCTAAGTCCACTTCTAATCCAACATTAATAGTTCACGAATTGTAATGCTATCATATCTACTTCGAGATTATTGTAGACAATCATTTATTTCCTGATAGGACAAAGTTTGGGTCATAAATCTTGAGTTAAGGGCATTTACAATACAACCGTTGAATGACAGACAGTTGTACTGAAATAGACATCAAAGAAAGAATTGAAAAAGGCCAGAAGATGGAAAAGAAGACCAAATTGTATATTCTTCTGTCTAATCAGTTTGGTGGTCCGAACTCAGTGGTCTTTAGGATAGAGGATGATAAAGACTCCTCTCTAGGAGTACGTAAACATAAATTGATTGAAGAAAAAAGCATACTTGGTCATAAAATTTAACTGTAGACCCCAAGGCATTGGGAGTTTTCAATCATCCCTATCAAGCACAAAATTTCTTATATATGTATATTTATTACAGATTCTGTGGCAGTTGTATTTATTAGACAGTAGTCCAATATCCAGTGGGGGTCTAGAGTTAAATTGTGTGTGATTAGGTCAGCGTAAATCAAAATTTCAAAAGGATTGAGTGGTGACCATTTTGAGATCGTCTCTTGTATGATCAGTGGGGTTCCCCAAGATGACTCCTTGCTTTTGTATATATACCCATTTCTCTTGGAATAGGTAAAAGAAGATCATAAGAGAGAGCTGAATAGTGAAAACTATTCCCCAAACCTCTATTCTTCTTGACGTCCTCTGATGATATGCTACTAATCCTGTGATTACATTGATGACTCCCAGCAGAGACACCGTAGTTCCATGTATCCAATGAACAAAAAACCATACACTTCTTCCTCTGGATCCCCTGTGCATAAGGAATACATTAACTAACACGTAAAATACATATTATATTCTCTAATTCATCACAGTCAGTCTGCAACTAATTAAGATGAATTCCATAGTTTACCTATGTGGCCTTATGAAACCTAAAATGGCCTGCAACCATATCATACCATATAGAGCCACTCCTATTCTTTGATGATGGTTACTGAAGGAGTTGTCGAAGTTCTTAATTGACATCACAGCTCCTGCGGTGGCAAGAAGTAGAGAAACTGCCTGCCAACCCAATAATCACAGTTCATGTTATTATAACTTTGCATTACCTTTTAATCTTCATATGCAACACAACACCTAACTCTTAATTATTTAGAATAAGATTGCCATCTAATGAAGTTCCAATCAGCATTTACTTTAAGATAGTTGTCTTTGCTTCCTTGACAAGCAATAATGACAGAAGGCACATTGTATATAAAAAACACATGGACATTAGGATACTTTTTCACTTTATTCTACTTTCACCATCGTTAAGGACTAAAGGAGTGGGGCTGTAATATGCAGAGTTGAGAGCTTTAACAAGGTCTTGCCATCTTTGTGCAAAATGTGGTTTGTGAATGACTAATGTTTACTTTCAGCAGAGATCAGCATATGCAGCAGAAAGACAAAAGGTTGCCATACCTGTGAAGTATAATGAACATAGAAAAGAATCTTGAGCTTCCTTCTACATTCCACTCTGTGCGACATTCTGACGGCGAGTATGCCAGCAGGCATCAGAAACCCCATTGAAGCCCAGAGTAGAAATCCATGGACTGTAACCTCAAACGACAGTTTGGGACTCAACTAATATTTTTAGCACCGAAGCACCAGTCAGCTTTTGAGAAAAAATATATACGTTCTTACTGATAAAATTAAACCATATGATCCCAGAAAAGTATATATGGCACTATAAACTTCAATCGGGAGTTCGAGAGTTAGATAGGATCTACGAATTCTGAACAGTTAAAAAAAAAAAAGAGGAACAAATCTCATACCCTGTGCATGCTGTTCTTCTTGCTTGCATAGGTGCCCCCTGTGGATTTTTCATGCTCTCGAGATGAGTAAACAAATGGCAGAAAAGCTATCACATGAACTGTGATGGAAATAAGTTTCTCTAGCATTTGCATTGCTCCTCGGAGAAGAAAAAAAAAAACAACAAAAAGAGAGACGCCTCAACTTCTGTATGCACCAATGTGCGAGTTCCTACTTTTTTATCGTGGAAAGAGAGTGCTAGGCTTGGTTCATTAAGCAGCACACAGATTCTGCTACGAACGAATGGTCACGAGCTAGTTGAGGCTGAGCTTGGAGTATTTGTATAAGAAGACAGGTTCAGCAAGAATGATGCTTTGTCTCTTTCTCCTATCAATCTCCCTTTACCACCTCGTAAGCTGCCAGATGTTTGTTACCACTTACCATTTTATCTTTTCTGTATCTATCTATTTACTACGTAAAATTCACGGACTATGTTGCTCTAGAGGCTGGAATTATATTCTAAAAGATATTAATGATAAAAAACAAACGCTTAGATTCCATGATATCACTCTGTATTAAACAATCAGAGTAGGAATCCATAGTTAAACTAGCGTAATATGATTGCGTGGAGGTTGGTGGTTTTAGGCGATTGAAAGTATGAAAAGTGAGTGTAGGGAATGGGCATGGATTGCGATTTCAGCCATGGTGGGGTTCACTGTGACAGAATATGGAATAGAATGTGGAAATTAGAACAATGGAAAAAGGTCAAATTTATTGCAGAAAAAGGTCTGAACGTTTTGAAGTGGAAACTTATCTTCTGCTTCCCACTAGGGGATATTGCGCTGTGTTTGGCATGCTTCAAAGAAAGTATACATGTATTTATATAAAAGAAGAAGAAGAAGAAAAGAAAAAAGGTTCACGGTAAGTAATTAAACTTGAACCATCCAAGACGAATTACAGAGCCCATAACAACTTTTTGGTTGTGATAGTGATTGCAGAACAGCTGCATGTGGTCCTTGTCAAATTCTAGCACTGCACCTTCTTTCATTATGAAGGAAAAATAAGTCCCATTGTCTTTTTTTTTTTTTTCTTTTTGAGTTGTGTTGACACATAATTAATATAAACACATCCACAAGCGCAAACAACACATTGAGATCATCGTTTTCTTTCCAGTTCTTAACTCAGAGCACAGTTATCCTTTTTTCCCTTTAGATTATAGATGTTATATGGGCTCAGCCAGCTTAACATAGTGCCCATATTGATAATGTTGACACATCACATGGGAAATGTCCAACATGTAATCATCAAGTTGAAAGAAGAAAATGATGATCTCAAGGTAATATCACCATGCTTTGCCATACTATTATTTGGAATGTGGATTATAAGATTCATTTCAATATATTCTGGGTATATGGGCGGAGAAACTGAGCCTTGGACAAATTGTCTTCGAAGAATAATCAAGTGTTGTTGTTAATGACTGTCCGACTACCATTGTCTTCTCTTCTGAATGACTTAATTTATTATTTACTGGAACTGGCGGGTCCTCCTCAGGAAAACAAGATTGCTAGGCTAGCACTACAAGAAAAATGTCGTTTAGCGATGGATATTACCGACAGAAAACTTTTGAATTCTGTTGGTGACATAAATTTGCCACAGAGTTTACCGACGGACAAATGCGTCATAAAAACAGCAGTATATAAATTTATTGATGGACATTTATGTAATTGTCGACAGTTGGCTGTGACCGTCGATAAATTTACCTATGACTGTTTTCTTTTCATTGGAATATTTGTAGACGGTATTGGTTATTCCATCGGTAACATTACCGACGGTTATGATTTCTCGTTGATGAGTATACCGATGGTTCAGCAAATTCTGACGGTAAAGTTGACGACGGCTGTCAATATTACCAACGGTTATTCTTTGTTTCGTCGATAATATCATGGATTTTACCAACGATTTGTTGTGATCCGTCGGTAAATATTTTTTAAAAATTAAAAAAATTGTGACATTAAATTTTATCTCATGATCTTATGGTTAATACAAAATTTCAACAGTTATGAATTATCTACACATAATATTTTGATTTGTTTAAACAAAAAGTTGATTGATGATATAAAGTTAAAATTATCTTAATTGATAATAAAAATATTAAATTGTACATAATAAGTATTTATAATTCAAACGAAATAACTACATCCGAAGCTCATTGACTTAATTGGTTGTCAACCGTCTACTAGATGCTATTGTACTGGACGTGGAGGATTGCGAATAACATGTGTTCGCAAATGAACTTAACCCAAAGATCCTTCCACAACAGTCCTTATCACCCACTGCATCAAGATATGTCTGACTCTCATCAACATCTTGTTTATGCTGAGATTGTCGCTGAATGCTTTCTTGTATTTGGTTCTATTAGGAGACAATGTTTATATTAGTAAGTGATAATTATTAAGAATTAATATTAAAGCATAAATATCACATACATTAAGTTCTCTACACTAGGTGTTGACGAATGTCACACTGTCGTGCTTCTTATTATGAGTGTGCAAAAAGAGCTGACGAGGTGTAGGCCTCATGCCCATAAACTTTTCCCGCAAAAGAATAAAATGTTATAAGTGAACTAGAATTTATAAAAATTTCGGAAGAATTTCCTCTATTTTTATGACATTTATCTCCTGTTGAACAAAGAAAATAATTGAACACAGTCATATATGGCACTAGACATTTTTACCATTATCATTATCCATAATAAACATATTTTCATTCCAAAATTCACACATCAATTTAAATTGAAATATAGCAAGTAAAACAATTAAAATATATGTGTAAAGTTTAGATACTTACAAGTCTCTCTGCATGCTTGTGGTGGGTAATAGATCCTCCCGTACGTACAGACTTTCTCCCCTCGGTCCTCCACATCTATTGGTAGAATTACGCTTTGAAATGGACATTACCTCAGGTAATATCCAATATTGCTGCCAACGACTCCATATTTGTTCATAAATATAAGGCAGTCGTACACTAGCCCTGTGTCTCGCACCAACAAAGTCCTAATAACGTATACGTGCTCATCTCTCACATACTTTATTTATGACTGTGTCAAATTTAGAATCACAAAAAAATCTTTCCGAAATAAAAGGAAAATTTTTGATAAATACTTATAATGTAATAATATTTATCTAATTAATGTATACAAATCAATTAAAAAAGAAAGTAATATTTTTTTTATTGTACCTCAAACTCCTGATAGTAAAATTCCTTTGTGGCCTGAGAGATATTCTTTCATACATAACCCTTAAGATCAATCTTCTCCTTAAATTTGGATGTCATGTTTTTTGAGCACGGTCCAGGCGAAATCAACCTAATATAAACACAAATAATTTTATACCATTTTTAAAATTTAAACCTATAACTTAATTATAAACATATAGTGTTTCATATATTTTCACTTACATGTTATTGACAATTGTGATGTAAGTTCTTCCATCAGGTCCCTCAGCTCCAAGCTGACAGCTACCTCCTTCATCCTCATCGTTTTCCCCTGATATCTCTATCGCTATAGGAGTAGTGGACGATGTAGGGGTGGTGGATGGTGTAGCATCAGGTACAGAAGGTAATGTCTCATCTACAACTGTAGTAGCTGGAGGGGGAGGAGGTGATTCAGTTGTAGCAGTGGAGTGTGATGGTTCACCTTGATAGTAAGTACCTCCGAATCGTTGTCTGAACATAGGTCGCATTATATCACGTTGTCTTTTTAGTGGCATATTTCAACCTTTTGATGATAATTGAAAGTTAAAGGTCATTGGGAAGAAGCCAACGTATATACAAATAAATAAATAAATAAACTGTTCATGAACCACAAGTGCACGATTGTCAAATTGAGTAATAAATCGGTAAGAACCGAGTCGTGTCCACAAGGATTATGAGAAAGTTTAAATCTACGCTATCCAAAATTTCACCTCACAAATCTTAAGTTCCAAATCCAAACCTTCAATTTTCACCTCCTAAGTTTCTTGGGTCTCCCAACTCACAAGAAAATCCTAATTACTCCTTATAATTTGATATAGGAACATGAGAGGGAAAATTCTTAGTCAGCTTAATTTAGTATAGGAACATAAAACGAATAACTTAATTTTATAAAGTTGGAATATTTAATTGAATGGTTTAGATATTGTTATTGAAATTTAAAATTAATGTTAGAAGTTTGATATTTAACCTAAATTAATTATGTACTAGTAACAAATATAATAAGTAAAGATAAAAATATGAATACTTTGATTAATACTTTATTGTAACATATACAAATTATGTCATATGTTTAGAAGAAAACTAATATTATATTAAAAAAAATATGAGTGTAAAAATTCGCACATAAAAAGTAAAGAGAACCTAATCGTTTCAGAGAGCATCAATGAAATAACACATTGACATAATTCAAATATTTGGAACTATAAGTCAACCCATCCTATATTAATTCAATAATAAACTGAAGTTCATACCACAAATAAGTTTTGGTTGGTGCAGGCCATTAACATTAAAAATGCACGAAGTTCAAATGGGAGGTTCAAACTACAAACAAATACCCAAATTAAACCAAGTATACAAAAACCTACTAAATAACAAAACTCACTTACCTCAACCGACACGCAGAAGAAGTCACTGAAGCACGTAAAGGAAGAAGATGACGGAGCTAGAATGAGCTGATTGCCAAAGAAGATAACCAAAACAAAGCAAAGAAGACAATGAATAAGATCTTAGCTAGGAACCTTAAGTAATTAAAAGAGATCTTAAATTACTGTCATGTTTGATTTAAGATGTATGAGTGAAGTCACATAAAACATACCACAGAATATTGCACGTCATTCACATTTACTATCTACCAATAACATTAATTAAGGGTAATTCAGCTTTTAACGGAGGAAGTGAGCAAAGAAAAACTTCTAACTCTCCAATAATAACCCTCCAAGCGTGACAACAGTACTAAAAAAGATGAGTTGCAGTGTTAGCCAAACCCAACAAGTTTTTGGTTTTGCTGAACATAGCTGCTTTGAATAGTACACCCTCAATTTAATTTAATATTATTGGCACATTTATATCTTATGCTCAAGACGTGAATTTAAGTTTTACTCACATAAGATATAACTAAAAACTATAGGTTCAATTTTGAAAGTTCAACCTAAGTTTGACATGGATGCTTTCAATATATAAGTTGATACTATGAAATCACTAATCGAATAGAATGATATTTTCTCAGGTCTACGGATGCAACATAATTATCATGTGGCTCCCTGAGGTCTTAATAGAACATGACATTATTGTATAAAAAAATTATCGTTAGTTATAATTAGAGCAACTACATCAATGAATAAAGAGAATCTAATATTTACTTGCCTAGTTTTAAGTTATTTTCCTGATAAGATATGTTCCCACATAATCTAAATTTTTTTAAATTTTTTTAATTTATTAAAACCTAAGATATCAAACTAATTAAATATAATTGAATTTGAAACTAACTAAGATAATTAAATTTCTAAAATAAATGTAAGAATTAAAAATATATAAGAAATAATGAAATTTATTTTATATTAACTTATGAGGGTTATTGTGTATTAGATTGATTTCAAGTCTACAAGCCTACAAAGACAATTAATCAAAGACACTCAACACCCAAGTCATTTGATTAGAACTCTAACTTTATATGTTGATGTTGATTAATGTCGTCCTCTTCGAATCATTGGGGCTCAAACGTAGGCCTAAAGCTCACGTGCTTGAAGAAAGAAGATATTATGCTAAATAAATCAAGTTCTATCCATACACTCATTAAGGATTTATCGTTTATCTTTTAGTATTTTTTCGAGACCTTGATTAAAAATGAAACTCCTAATATGTAGCCTCGTTGAAGCATAACTATTTACAAGATAACCATTCCAAGCTAAATAAAGGTACCTTTAGATAATACAAAATTTTATAATGTAAGTTTTTCATATAATGGCTAATAATCAAACAATAATCATTTTAGAAGATTGATATAAATATCTTGCTAGGTCTGTATCGAACAAGTTGGGAATTAGACAAGAATCGTTCCCTAAAAGATTCTTTTAATATTCTCTATAGGATCTAGTTGTTCCTCATAATGCATAGACATTTCTACTACCTATAAGGAGATGAATCATTATTTAATGATTACTATTGATGTAATTCAATCTTGACCATCCATCCCTCTATATAAGGCATAAGATGTGGAAGATAGCTCACTTAAAGTTGAGCTTGTTTTTATGAGAAAGTTCCATTAAAATGCTTTAACAAGTTTGTTACAATCTCTTAAGTTAAGACCATATTCCTTTCTTTTTCTCTTTTCAATATGGAGAGTGTGATGATAATCACGATTTTCTCCATTAATCTACACTCAGAAATAACAAAAATAGAAGAGATATGAAGAATTGAAGAAGAAAAGAAGAAGTCTATGAAAATGTCGAAGAAGGAAGCATAGAGAAGCTCTCGAATGTTCCAACTGAGATAGAAGCAGAAGAATCAGCTTAAGTGACTTACACATGAGGCACACGTAACTAAACACAAGCATTTTATCAATACACAGTCGTTTATAATACAAGACAGAAGCTAATGATCAAAACATTGTCGTATAATGAGATTCATTTAAGAAGACTATGGCAGAAGCTTTATTACCAATATGCACAGTAGCAGAAGCATGTATTAGTGGTCATGTGACAAGCACGTGTTCAAATCTCAAACTTAGTCAAAACATAACCAAAGACAACTACTTTAACACCTATAAATAGGACATAATTCAGGCATCAGATATAGATGGTATTTTTCCATTGTATTGTAAAACACAAGTTCAATGATTGTAAGAATCAGAGAGGAAAAAATTATCAAAGAGTGCTAGGGTACTTATCTGTGGGTACTAGGATAGTTCTAAGACTCTTTTGCAAGTGTTTAGATAAACACTCAATCTCTGTACAATCTTTCTCTTCTTCTTGATACTAGTGGAACACTATAAGTGAGATCCCTGGACATAGATAGCATTTGAGCTATTGAACCAAGTAATTCTGATGTTCTTTGTTTTCTGCAATTTACAATACCTGCAAGATTTAATATCTTTATTAGTCTTTAAGGATTAAAGCAACAGTATAGCATAAAAACCCTAACAGAAAGTGGTATCAGAGCATACGGACACCTCCTGGGGAATTTCTTGACTACTGGAAGAACAAAAGATCATCAAGAATTTTCAGTAAGTATAAGTCTTTTGTTTCTTTAAACTACAGTCACAATGGTAGGAAAAGAAATGGATGTATTTACTGGAAAAGAAGACTTTA
>JANZLC010000009.1:470083-495401 GCA_026413385.1 Erythroxylum gracilipes
TTCAATTAAAATTATTAACACTCCCCCCCCCCCCCCTCTCTCTCTCTTTTTAATATATCTCTCGTCTTTTGTTGTCTTCTCTTCTCTTCTTTTCTTTTCTTTTTCTCTTTTTCTCCTTTTTTCTTTTATTTATTTGGAACAAGGAGATTAATTTAGAAGAGAAAAAATGTATAGGAGAGATACAATTGGTATTCCTAACTCAAAAGCCAACTATATGTTATGATTCTCCCACACTTATTAAGCAATTATTCCCTAAACCGAATCATACCCGTTCAAATGCTCAAATCGTCCTTATGCTAGGTATGATGAAAAAGTTAAATAATGAAGGTTAAGGCGAATATTTTTGGGTCTAAAGAAAGAAATGGTTCATGTTAAGCTCAAAAGGGCTCTCTAAGGGTAAAATTATGGTGGCTTTTTAAGTAAAAAGGATAAATCATAATTGCCTTCATCATTTTAATGTTTGCGTAAGATTATGTGATCTTAACTAGTATTTGCAAACAAGTTCTCCTTAATCATGAAAGAACACTCTCAACAAAGAATACTTAAATTTGGTGTTTAATATTTCAAAGAGGCTCAAATTCTTATCAAAGAAAAGTGTCATCCATTCATCACTACAAGTTAATGTCCTTTAAATCAAAATTAAAGTCAATAAACCTAGGCATGTAAGTATACTTATTCACTCATATTATAAATTTCTAATCTTGATGAAGTTTACTTCATGACCATGCTTCTCTAACAATTAAATGGGAAAAACACACAATACACACACATTCTTTTTAATTAACACAATCGCTAACACCCACCTCCCCCAACCCACACACACACACACACACATATATAAATATCACATTATCCTCAATGTGATAAGAAAATTAAAGAGGGACTAAAATGAAAAACAATCCACACAAGGACAAAAAATTTAAGTTACAAGAAATTAAAGTAACAAGCAATAAAAAAGGAAAATGATAGAAATACGGTACTAAGGTGGGGGTGGGGATTGTCCGAAGTGAGCATTCAAATTGACCATAAAGTTTAGGATCTCAACCATGTTAGCCTCAATGTTGTAGATCCACTCATTCGCTTGTCATTCAAACTCTATAGTTTAGGGTACATGTTCCATGAATTGGGCTTGGATGCACTGAATTGAATTACTAGTGATCGGTAATCCTCAAAAATAATTGAAACATATAGAGGCATTGCTTCGGTTGGCGAAAAATCAATGTCTTATTCAGCTTTAACTTCTACAACTCGAGCTCGCTTGCTACTTGAAGCTTCCTCCGTGTATTATTGATAAGAACATAATGATCACCTTGCCTGACAACTTTCATAGACACTAAGGAGTGCAAGTTGAGACTG
Source organism: Erythroxylum gracilipes (assembly GCA_026413385.1). Classification (NCBI taxonomy): domain Eukaryota; kingdom Viridiplantae; phylum Streptophyta; class Magnoliopsida; order Malpighiales; family Erythroxylaceae; genus Erythroxylum; species Erythroxylum gracilipes. The sequence goes on from JANZLC010000009.1 coordinate 471,440, forward strand.
GAGTTACTTAGGATGAGTTGCATCAGTGTCCTCTCGTTGAGTAAGCTTAGATGTTCTGCAATTGCAATCATGAATGCTCCAACTACGATTTTGCCTACACTCGCCTTAGCCACTTCAATTAAATACATACTTTACTAGATCCTGGAATTAAAAGGCTTGGCATACACCATACACCACAAAATAAATAATTCAGCTTTAGATACGAACCCATTGCTATCTCCTCTATTGAATAGTGTAAAAGTTAAAAACTAATGGAGATAGTGAAGGGGTAGGGTCTATTAAGGTAGATGATTTTGACCGACTTGGGAAAAACACTTTCCTACTATTGCAAAATTCTTTAGCCTTAAAATCTTCGTGATATCCAAATAAATCATCATTGGGAAATCCAAAAATAGCATTAAGCACATCCAAAGTGATTACATGAGGGGCATTCATCAATCAAAAGTTTAGACTATCCACAGTATGCCTAGCAATAGTTTCATTGGACACTTCTAAAGTGGTAAGAAACTCTAAGGTCAATTCCACATATGAAGTCTTCCTAAATTTAGAAAATTTATATTAACCTACGTTTCACAATAATTCATGCACGCGATAAATTATTCCTAGTTCAACAATTACTCTAGAATCTACAAAGCGGCTAGGAATGATTGGACGAGTCTTAAAAATTGTGGACCTTTACTGGTGCTTTCTAGTGTGAAAATGGAGGCACAACATACCTGAATTTGGAATCAGGCCATCGCATGGTTGAGAAGATGAGGGGGTGTCTAATCTTTGGACCCATATTGTGGTGACGCTCAAAGACGTGCGGCTGTAGGGATGGAGGGCTTCACGAGCATGCTTTGGTTGCTAATTGGTGGCGCCTGGGTAAGGCATGCAGCAGTTGGGTCATGAACTAGGTGGGGTACAATGTCGTTAGTGTTGGGATGGAGTCTCACAGTGTGCAACAGCTACTATAATGGAGTTTCGACAACGAAAGAGCATGAGAGGGCAACGACCTCAGAATGAAAGTGAAAAAAATTAGGCATTAGACATATTTTAAAGAGGGGGAGGCATGAGACATACTCGTGCATCCTTCAGTCACACTCGTAACTACAGGAGTCACGGGCATGACACCAAACCGCATACAAGGTTCCGATCATACATCTCATGTATAATATATATCAAATATACGTAGTGAAAAACAAAACAGAACCTTAAAAACCATATCTACTCATGCATATAGATATAGAAAACAAAAACATGAAATGTAAGATACTTACATACCTTTCCGATGATCTCCTTCGTTCTTTAATCTTCTCCACATTGGGTTGTCATAAACCACAACAATCAACGTAGACTGTCTCTAATGAAAGTTCACACAAAGATAGAAGGATGAAACATCACTAGGAGGTGGCCAGAATTCTTTCTTTATGCTAGCAAAGACAAGAACTCTTGTGAGAGTTAGAGAGGAAAAAATGTATGTGTAAGAAAGAACCTTTCTTTCTCCCTTGTATCTCACATAAGATGCACGAAAATGATGATTATTTTCTGCCCTCTCTGGCCTCCCATAACACTTATCATTAATGGGAAGTTAATGGTTATGAATAACATGCATTAATGGAAGTTATAGGAAGTTAATGACTATGAATAACATTCATTAATGAAAGTTTTGGGAAGTTAATGACCCAATTGGCAGCCAACAACACTTGTTTCTAATCCATTTCATGCAATGTTTTCTACCACGAGCACATCGCAATACAATCCCAAAACATTCTCTCATATCTTAAATAACCATTCAAAACTATTTTACTCATCCTTCGGATCTCCTATATGTGTGACCCATTAGGTTCCTGGTTATATTGGCCACTTAAATTAACACTTAATTCAAGTAAGTCAAGAGTGGTATCTAGCAACACGTCATGACCCACAATTAACCGAAAGTTAGTGGTTTGATGACGAACCCTTCCATACTCAATGTTTCCATGTAATTCGGCTTTTCACCATCTATGCCTCACTTGGTTTAAAGTATGGTCAAAGTATCAACACCTACTAGACTGACTACGTCACATCTAGTCTAAGTGATATTAGATCTTGTTCTGAGGATCTCATTACTCTATATATCATTGAAGACACTCTTCATGACACATTTGTTCTGGCCAGAGACTCCCGAGTAATGACCCCGACAAAAGGTCGTGAGTATCATCTCCTTCTATCAGGAGTGATGCATCCTTTATTAGCTACTCAATTATTTCCGAATACCTTAAGTTGTACCCAATCACCACCCTATGAGTAACCCCTAAAAGGCACTGATAAATGAAGTCATCAGTATTTGAGATATCCTTAAGCACCTCAAGTCAAAGGATACTTGCATCGTTGCTATAATGAGACTATCATTGACACTGGAATAAATATCCATATGATTCTCTCATAGTAAGTCAATCCAATATACTTACTACCCTTAGTAAGCATCTCTATGTTAACTCTAAACAACTCATGTCTACCACTTATGAGATCTACTACTTAATCTAATCAAGGAGTATAACATATGCTAGTCTATCTAGATTATTGATATTCCATCTCATTAATCCTATGACTAGGGAAAGTTTATATACTAACATAATTACACATGATATGAATCTCATTATCATGATCTCATCATGATTTCCTCCATGCTATATTTTGTATTAAGGACTTCATTAAATCAATTTAAGATTAACATCAAATTCATAAATGTATGAACATCAAAATAATGAAAAATGTCTTTATTCATCATAAAATGATTTGTATAATAAGTGATAAAGGTGATTGCCTTTAGCACACTTCTCTAATACAACATACCTGTGCGGCTTCACGTTTGCATAGGTGTGACTTCTCTATTTTTTAATTATTTTTATAAAGTAAAAGCAAACATACTAACTAATTAGAGAGTCAATAACAAATAATTGAAAATAACAAAACACGAATTATATAGGTTGCCTCCCATTTAATGCTTCTTTAACCTCTTGTAGCTAGATGCCTTGATAGTCAAGCTTTAGGTAGGTCACTCAAATTGATTGAGCTGCTGTCTTCTTTTCAATTGCTCCTTTCCAATATGGTTTCAGTGGGTGTCCATTTACTTTAAAGGTTACCTTTGTTTGCGGGTTTTCCAGTTCCACGACTCTATATGGAAAGACCTTGATTACTTTGAATGGCCCATTCCACCTTGATTTCAACTTACTCGGAAACAAACACAACCGATAATTATACAATAGAACTTTCATTCCAAGTGTTAGAGACTTACCAACAAGGCCCTTATCATGAAGGCATTTTTTCGTTCCTTGTAGATTCTTGAATCCTCATAAACCTCGTTTCGGAGCTCATCCAATTCTAAAATTTGAAGCAAAAACTCCTTTCCTCCATCATCTAAGTTCATTTTCATAATCTTGATTGCCCACAATGCCTTGTGCTCAACCTCTATGGGTAAATGGCAAGCCTTCCCAAAAATTAGCCTATAAAGGCTCATCCCTAAGATAGTTTTATAAGTTGTTCGATATGCCTATAGTGCATCATTTAACAGTGTTGACTAATCCTTCCTTGTTGGGTGCACAGTCTTCTCCAAAATTCCCTTGATTTGCTTGTTACTCATTTGCAGTTAGCCGAATGTTTGTGGATGGTATGGATCATCACCTTATGGGTGATTACGTATTTCTTCATAAGCTTTTCCAAAAGCTTATTGTATAAATGACTTACTTCATTGCTGATAATTGCTCATGGAATAACTAAGTTGATAAAAATATTTTCCTTTACAAATTTAATAACAACATTAGCATCATTAGTTCGAGTGGGTATTGCTTCTACCCATTTAGACAAGTAATCAACTACAACAAGTATATATTCAAATCTAGAAGATTTAGGGAATGGGCCCATAAAATCAATACCCCAAACATCAAATAATTCAATAGTCAATTGGTTAGTTAGGGGCATTTCATTTCTTCTACTTATATTTCTAGTTCGTTGACATTTTAAGCAGAAGAAGTGAGAATCCTTAAACAAAGTGGGCCAATACAAACCATTTTAAAGAACCTTAAAAGCAGTTTTCACACTCCAAAATGGCCTCCACAATGGAGTTCATGACAAAAAGACAAGACACCTACCTACTCGTCTTCTAGAATGCATCTTCGAATGATTTCATCCTTACAAATCCGGTAGAGGTATGGATCATCCTAAAAGTAGTACCTGCTTAGGTGAAGGAATCTTTTCCTTTCCTGAAAAGTCATGTTAGGTCTTAAATTGCCACATGCATGATAATTCACATAGTCAGCATACCAAGGCACTTTATTAACAACAAATAATTGTTCATCAGGAAAGTTCTCAGCAATTGCTTACTTTTTTGTTGTTCAAGAGTTTCCAAGTTAGAAGCTATTCTATCAAATGATCCGCAACAACATTATCACTCCCTTTTTTATCTTTTATTTCCATATCAAACTCTTATAAAAACAAAATCTAACTAATTAACTGCGATTTTGCATATGTTTTGGTCAAATGATATCTAAGAGTTGCATGATCATAATGGATTATAACTTTTGACCCTAAAAAATAAGATTTGAATTTTTCCAATGCAAAAATCATCGCTAACAATTCTTTCTCAGTGGTTGTGTAATTTAGTTGTGCATCACTCAAAGTTAAACTAGCATAATAAATTACACGCAAAGATTTATCAACTTTTGGCCTGAAATAGCTCCCATAGAAAAATCAAAAGCATCACACATAATTTCAAAGGGCAAAGACTAATTAGGGGCCACAATAATCGGTGCAAAGATTAATTTTTCTTTGATAACGTTAAAGGTATTAAGGCTTTCCTCATTAAATCAAAATGAACATCTTTGCTAACAGTTAGACAAAGGATGACTTATCTTAGAAAAATCTTTGATAAACCTCTTATAAAATCCAACATGTCCTAGAAACTTTTAATACCTTTGATAGAGGTGGGTGGTGGAAGTTTTTCTATAACTTCAATTTTAGCCTTATCAACCTCAATTCCCTTTTACGATACAACATGACCTAGTACTATACCTTGTTTCACCATAAAATGACTCTTTTCCTAACTTAAAGTCAAGTTGCATTTAATACATCTTTCAAGCACTCGAGCCAGCTTATTTAGACAATCATCAAAAGAAGCACCAAAGACTGAGAAATTGTCCATAAATACCTTGATCATGTCTGAGAAAATGGAAAACATGCACCTTTGAAATATTGCAATCCCATTACACAAACCGAATGGCATCCTCCTGAAAGTGAATGTCCCAAATGTACAAGTGAATATCATTTTTGCTTGTTCATCAGGAGCAATCGATATCTAGCAATAACCTGAAAAACCATCAAAAAACAATAAAACTCATGTCCAGAAAGTTTATCCAAATTTGAACAATACAAGGGAGAGGAAAATGGTCCTTTTTGGTAGCCACATTATGTTTCCTATAATCAATACACATTCTCCATCCAGTGGTAGTCCTAGTAGGAATTAACACATTTTTAAAAACAGTAATGCTGGATTTTTTCAGAACTATATAAACTGGGCTCACCTATTCACTATCCGCAATTGGATAAATTACTCCCCCACCAAGCAATTTCAAAAATTCCTTCTTCACTACCTCCCATATATTAGAATTGAGTCTTCTTTGGGTTTCTCCCACTGGTTTAGCCTCCTCTTCTAGGATAATCCTGTGCATACACATAGAGGGGCTAATTCCCTTAATGTCACTCAAACTCCATCCTATGGCCTTTTTCAACCTTTTCATCTCACCTAAAGTTCTTTTTTCTTAGTTAGCATTTAAAGTAGATGCAAGAATGGCCGGATGTGTTTCCCCTTCTCCTTAAAACACATACTTCAAATTCTCACGTAACTCTTTCAATTCTACTTTTGGTAGGGCTGTATTCTTCTTTTTACTGGGAGTTATCTTTAAGAATTCGCCAAATTCTCCCTCAATGGCATTGTCTAGCAATTGGTAGTGCCCATCAATCTCTTTAACCAAGTATAACTCCCTTTCTTCCTCTTCCTGCGAGGCAAAATCAAAATCTGCAACATTAATTTGATCAATAAGAGAACATTTTCCTTAAACAACAGTAATAGGAATAGGATTAAAGATTGAAAATGCTACTATTTCTGCTAGAACAGTCATGGTTAATTTCCCATTCTTCACATCAATCAAGGTATTGGTGGTGGCTATAAAAGGCCTCCCTAGGAGTATGGTGTGCTCCTTTTCTTACTCTTTTATTTCCCCTATATCTAAAACCACAAAGTCTACAGTGACAATCAATCCTTCAACCTTCACTAACACATCTTCCATTATTCCTTTCGAGTAACGGATTGACATAGCTAATTGCAAACATATGTTGGTAGGTCTTAACTATCCCAGATCCAATTTCACATAAATAGAATGAGGCATAATGTTTATACTTTCCCTAAGGTCAAGTATACCCTTAACCTCATCACCATTACCTATTTATACTTTAACAATGAAACTCCCTGGATCTTTTAATTTGGGTGGTAATTGATGCTGAAAGACTGCACTTACTACTTATGCAACTATCACCATCTTGTGTGGTGCAAACTTTCATTTTTTGGTGCTTAGTTCCTTGAAGAACTTCACATAAGCTGGAATGTTCCTAATCACATCTAACAAAGGCAGATTAATATTAACTTTAGAAAGCATGTTATAAAGATCAGAAAATTGTTCATTCTGTTTTGAGTCCTTAAGGTGTTTTGGATATAGAGCTGGTGGTCTATAAAGATCGGTCGCTTTATGTATTCTTGGTCATTCATTGCCTTTGATTGCATGCTCGGGTTTTTTACCTTCCTAAACATGACTTGAAGAGTCCTGTCCATTGCTTTTCTTGTTTTCCTAATCTTTTCTCTTGATGAGACTCTCCTTTTCTTAATTACCTACATCAGACATATTAGAAGGAATCTTAACATGATTATCAATCAACTTACCACTTCTTAGAATCATAATGACCTTGACTTGTTCAGGTTCACTGGGCAACTTTCCCTTTTAATTGTTTTGCATTTATGTAGCGAGTTGTCCTACTTAAGTCTCAACCGTCTTTACAGAAGCTTCTAAGGAGTCAAATATCTTATTGTTCATTTCTTGATTATGAGCAGTTGCTTGAACAAACGCATTCAAACTTTCCTCCAAAGAAGGCTTTCTCATTAGGTTCTAATTTAAGGATTGCCCTTGCAACTCATTCTGCCTCTGAAAATTTTGATATTGTGGTTGGGGCTGAACTGGTGGATTGCTAGTCTTCCAAGAGAAATTGGGGTGGTTTCTCTAACCAGGGTTGTAGGTGTTCGAATATGGATCATTTCGTACTCTCAGTTGAAAACCATTAAATGAGTTTGCTTGTTCTTCCTCACCTGTAAAAGATTCAAAAGAATACGAAAAAATATTAGCTCCATGAACAAAAGTTCCACATACCTCATGATTCGGAGCGTCTTGGGATTATCAAATGGTTAGCATTTTCACATGCTTTATTAATTCATCCAATTGCATAGTCATTTCTTAGTTCAAGTTCACTTCATGAACTCCCACTCTTTTATTGAGAATTGTCGCCCAACATTTCAAAGAATTCATACGTTTCTTCAGTAGTCTTCTCTCCCGCAACTCCTTCTACTACATTGTCCACTATATACTGATAGTGTTATATTAATCCATCATAGAAGAATTGGTTATGCATGTGAAGTGGAAAATGATGGTGTGGATACTGTATTATCAAGAGTTTAAAGCATTTCCACACCTCATGGAATGACTGTACCCCCATCTGAGTGAAGGTAGCTATCTTCGTCTGTAACTCAAAGGTCTTTTGATGGGAATCAAATTTTCCCATGAATTTATTATTTACCTCCTCCCATGTAGTCAATGAATTAGATAGAAGGATCATCAACCATGCCTTAGCTCGATCTTTCAATGTGTATAGGAATCATCTCATTCATTTGATCTCCATTTAAGCCATCCAAAGGAAATGTTTGGAGAGTGGTCTAGAATTCCCAATTGAAGTTTAAAGGGTCTTCATTAAGAACCCAATAGAAAGATGGCAGCATATTATAGTGGAAGCTCTTCAATTCATAGTTTCTATCTGCCTCTCCCAAATGTATGCACGAAGTGGCAGTACCAATCACTAGTCTGGTGTACTCCTTCATTACTGGTTGCCTTTCACCCATCTGTCGATCTTCAGGCTTGGGTTCCTCGAGATTGTCTTTAAAGTCCCTTTGAAATCCTCTTATTCAATACATGTTATTAATAAAAGAACGAGTTCACTTTCCAACGACCTCCTTCCTCATATAAACAAAATGCTATAATAATTCAACGAGATAATAAGACAAAAATGTATGCATCAAAAAGACAAAATGATCAAAACTAATTTAAGTCTAAACATTAAACACCTTCCCGACAATGGCGTCAAAAATTTATTGTGCCAAAATAAGTTCTAAAAACCTAGGCTATCCTACTCGTAATTATATAAGGTAATTGTAGTCGAATACCCAAGTAGCGGTCCTGTGCAGCCGTGAACGGAGGGGAGTCCGATATCGAAACTCCTATGCCACTAGCGGGCAGCCGGGAGAAGGCTTTAAAAAAAAAGAGACAGTGCACTGACTCAACGGAGGGGACCTAACCAAACCCACAGAGACATAGTCGTCTTCTCAAGGAGGTGAAATTGGTTCATTTAAATTAACTTTCAATAAAAATAAAAACCAATGCAATCTAAACACTCTATCCCTATTTGTTGAGTAAAAGGTTTTTAAGAAAAATAAGCAATTAAACTGAAATGTAAATTAATTTAACTGGAAGCAAGAACAATTTGACCAATCGATGTGTAAACTCTTGAGAAATTAACTTCACTAATTTAATCTCCTATGCATGACTAAGGGAAATTAATTGGATAATTGTTTTGCTAAAATCACCAATTGGTTTCTAAAATCAATTCAAATAATAAACTAATTCTAACTTTAGTCTTCAATAAGTTTATCATCCAAATCAGTCGTGTAAACCTAACTAATAATTACCCACTTAAGTTAATATATTTCTAGTTCAAAACTTATGCATCTATAGTTTCTCATTCTAATATTAAACTTCTTATCTCAATCCTTCGTTTAAAACCAAAGTGATGCAAAGGTTGGCCACACTATTACATCCAATAAGCTTAGAAACTATAGCAAATAATAAGACAACAAAATAGTCCATCATGCATAATCGACTAAATTATCTACATTAATTCTCAAGATTAAGCAATCAACCCATTATGGAATAAACAAAACTCATCATCTTCATATACTTTAATCCCATAGTTAATAGTAACAGAGAATTTTTAAAGCAATAAGCAGAGTAAGTAACTGAAATGGACTATCAAACTTTAAAGGAATGCAGGTTTAACAGACAAAAGATAAAGGAGTTCAATAACAGTAGTAAAGATGAAACAAGATTGAACAAGAAAAAATGAACTCTCGAATGAGGAAGTTGGCGGTGGATCTCTTGCCCAACTTAACTTCTTGGCGTCGGCTCTCGCCTTCTGCCTCTATTATACTACTCATGTGACTACTCTCCGTTATGTTTTTCTTCTTTTCTACACCTATGCTCTCTTGCTCCCTCTATTCTTTTCTTTGCCTCCACCTCTTGATTTTTTCCCCTTTTTTCGCCTCCTTTTTCTTCTCTTTTGCTTTCTCTTTATCCGAGAGTCTAGGTTTAGGTTTTGTTTTAACCACACCATCACCTGCATGTCTAACACGTGACCATAAAATTGAGTGTAGGAGAATTGTCACGTCTGTGACTATGGAAGTCACGGGCGTGACTTCCTTGTCACGTCCATGACAAAGGTTGTCATGGGAGTGACACCTTAGTCACACCATTTTCATGCAAATTTCTTTTTTTTTATGTAACATTCACAAAACACTCCATACAACATTTACGCCATTTTCACTCAATTCATTTCAAATTTGGATTAAAACATAAGAACTTGTAACCAAAATCAAGATATAAAAGATAGCAAACTCAATAGAAATTAGACACAATAATCGCATCCAAAAGTTATTGGCAACTTTTTTCAAAATGTAGCTAAAAAGTTTTGTTAATGAATTTAAAAACGTAGGTAAATCTTTGTAGTTACATTTTTAATTTGTTAATAGACATTATTACTAAAAATTTTATCATGTTAATTATAATTATTGGTGACATTTTTAATCCATATTATTGTATGTAATTTTTAGATTTTTTATAATTGATTATTAGAAAATATAATTAAAAATAATTAGAAATTATAAATAAATTATATAAATGATAAAATATTATTAAATGTTAAATAAACATTTAAAAATAGTTATGTACAAACTAAGAATAGTTTTTATCGTCACTACTACTTATATAATTTGGGCCAAATAGTTGTTAGACATCTTTTCAAGCTTGGCCAACTTTCATTCATTACGTTTTAACTTTTGTTTGTCACAATCGAATTTGGCCTTAAGCGACTGGTTCACCTGTTCAAGACGATCAAAATATGCTGCTTTTGATGAGGATGAAGCAATTGGTTGAGGGCCAAACCCTAGGCCATTGATGTAGCCTGATCTTGTACCAAGCATGTTGTTGCAAATCTCATCTACATTTGGTTTATTTCCATCAGAAAATGATCTTTGCAACATGTAATAACTAATTTCCAAAACTTACCGAGGGTTAGAATGTTAGACTTTTGAGTCATATCATTTTAGAATTTATGAGGTGCATTTCATTCACATGCATAATATGAGCATATATACACACATAAATGTTGATTTAGGAAACATTGCAAAGATGATATGTGCACTCAATTGACATGTTCCAGGATAAGAAAGGTTTAAAATGATGATGACTTGATTGTGTATTACTTATGTCTTGAATTTTAGTATCAGAGCATAGTTTGGCATTTTTAGGGATATATATAAGCATTTAAATATGACATCTAGTGAGAGACTCATAAAGTGATCACAATTATTGTTTGTTATAGGTCATCTGTTATAGGAGATTAAATCGCAAAATCAGCTAATCTTGAGTCTATGGGAGCCAATAGGGAGTCCCCAGTACCTCAGTCTAACCAAATGCCTTAGAGAATTCCTTAGAGGAGAGAAAGGAGGTATGATAAACTTAGAAGGTAGGGCGCTATAGACTTCTATGGAAGTATAGACCCTGTCGAGGTAGAAGGTTGGGTGGAAAGAATAGAAAGGGTGTTTGAACAGATAGACTGCGAGTCCAATGAAAGGTTCGACGACTACGTAGTCTCGTTACTATAAGTTCTGGCTTATCAATAGTGGAAGACTGTTCCAAGTAGTTTCACCCGACCTTGTACACTGACATGGAAGACTTTCTAATGGTCTTCAAGGAGAATTATATGCCAAAGATCTATTTGGATAAGAAGATTAAAGAGTTTCTCGATCTGAAATAGGGAAATCTCACTATAGCCGAGTATGAGGTGCAGTTTAATGAATTAATGGGCTATGCTACTGCTCTGATTCTGACTGAGGAAGATAAGTGTAGGCAGTTTGAGGATGGACTGAATATGAAAATTAGGACGAGGTTGGCTATAACTAATCGGAGTAGTTTTACTGAGCTGAGAGCTACTTCGATTCGAATTGAGTAGTTATTGAAAGATAAACAAGAAGAGTATAGGAATAAGTTAAGAATTAAGAGGCATAGTGAGTTTCAAGCTAATTCTGGCAAAAGATTTAGTGACTGTTTTGATGGGCTTTTGGGAGGTCAATAAGTACTTTTCTCCACCACAAAAGCCTTTTTTAAGAAAAATAGGTGTTTGTCTGTAAAATAAAAAAGTACTTCTTTAATAGTTATGGCTTTTTTGGCATCCAAAATACAGCTTCTTAAGAAGCTCAAATTTAGAGCTTCTCAAAAAAGCCTCTTAAATGGGTTTTTCAAGTAGATTTTTCAGATCAATTAATGAGCCTATTTTTTAGTCCCTTTTGCCCTTACGTTTTACACATAATTCTCACAATACCCACAAACTCATCTTCATGTTTATTTTGCAAACCCATTATTTGGCTTTTTTATATATTTTAATATTTATTTTTGATATTAGTTTTACTTATGTTATAATCCATATAAAACATTTGGTTAGATATATTTCATTTATGTTTCATATGGTTTAAAATTATACAATGATTAATATATTGTGCTTTGCATATTGTTTAATATGCTTTAAATAATATTTATATGCATAAATAATTTTTATTACAAAATAAAATATAGTTAAAATTAAAAGTTTTTTATTTTATGTTGCCAACAGCCTACTGTATGAAGCTCTTTCAAAAAAACTTTTTTTAAAATGACAACCAAACAATCAACTGGTTCTTATTATTAGAAAAGATCTACAGAAAAAAGCTTTACTGACAAAAGTTGTACTAGTATAAGCCCAACCAAACAGAGGCTTAGTAAATGCCAGAATAGATCATCACGATCACAAACTAGATCGAGGCAGTTAGGGTTTAGTCCGAGAGGCGGTTCTATTCATGCTGGTAGTGGTAGAGGTCAAGCTTTTAGAGGACAGACATATGGAGGGCAAACACAACAGATGCCTAGTTGTGAGCATTATTGAAAGAAACAAGGTGGAGAATGATGGAAGATATCAGTAGCTTGCTTACATTATGGCCCTTTTGAGCATCATATTAGAGATTGTCTCGTAATATTGGGAACACAGTCTAGAGTGAAAGGATGATCATTGACTGAAATGACTGTCCAGTAGAGCAAAGCTAGTGGAGCAGGGCAAAGAGGCATAGGTAGGGGAAAAACTAGTTTAGCAGGTCCTAGAGTTAGGACTGAGGTGTAGAGTAACCAATCAGTCCCAAGCTAGAATTTTTACTATTACGAGACAATAGGTACAGAATTCTCCAGATGTTGTTGCAGGTGTGTTATATGTCTTTAATTTTGAGGCATTTGTATTGTTAGATCTAGGATCTATGCATTCATTTATCTACCAATGTAGAGTGACTTATCCTCATTTGGTTCAACAAATTCACAAAATCAAAATTATCATTTAAAAGCTTTGACCATGATCGTGGGGGACCTTCCCATGATCGTGGGATGAGTGCCCCAATTGTGCACTATCTAATTTCCCTCAATTCTCCATGAATTTTATCTACTTAGGATCATCATTAACACTTCAATTTTTCCAGAATTCATACTCTCAAAAGCTACTTCAATTCATGTTAATATAGCTTCCATCTTGGTTACATAAATCTCACAAAATTCTACTCAAGGTATAAACCTGAATGCAAAGTGGTAATATACAAGCTATAATAATTGAACGGTAAAGATTTGTGATTAAGAATACATACCTAGAAAGATCAATTGATCATGCATTGAACATGACACATATGACTATATATTCATATGATTGAACAAATTAGTGATTGTGAACTATATGTGTATTGCTTCACTATAGACGCACAAGTTGATCGCCAACATCTAGACATTGCTAGATCATCAAGGCAATAACTATTCTGGAGCGTACAGTGAGTTAACCTAGATGTGTAAACTCAATTATATGTGCTTCTGTTAGATTGTATGTGTAATGTGGAATGTATGAACAATTGAATGATGAATGCTTGACTTAGATCCGAAGAATTAGATATATGACATAAGCATATTGAATGAAAAGTACTGAAAGCATAATGTATGAATTGACGCATCTCATTACATTGAAATGCATGATTAGATAAAGGAGTTGTGACCGGAGTAGCCAATGTGTGAAAAAAGAGCTTTAAGCTTAGGATTATGCACAAAGAGCCACAGGCTCAGATAACAATGAGCCCTGTATCCACAACAGATATAGAATAGTATATGAAATGAGCCTAGTATCCACAACCGATACAGGACAGTAAATTGGGTTGATAAGCGCTCGATCACAACAAAGAAAAATAAAAAAGAAATCACATGTGCATTTGCATATACAATTATACATGTATCATATGAATGATTGTGATAAAATTATGGAATTGTTTTGAAATTGTGATATGCAATTTTTGTATATAGTACTTGTTAAAATATGAAAAAATGTGATGTGGTATTCGATACTGGATTTTGTAATATACTTTCTGAATTGAGTTATGTAATTTAGTTTGGTATTATGACTTGAGTGAGCACATCAATGATGGTTCACTCACTGAGTTCACAAACTCATCAAAATTGCAACGTTGATTTTCAGGTTCAAGGGAGATTTAACTTCTAAAGCAATCTAATAGAATTCTAGTACTGTTATTTTCGAGACAAGAATGCCCCAAAGGTCTTATTAGATAATACCTGTGAAGTCTAGATAAATGTCTTTTGTATTAGCATTTCATGTTATGACACAGATTGTCTTTAGTGTGTAATTTTTGTACAATATGATGTACTGGGATTGAGTTCAAAACTGTTGTGTATAATCTACTTGAATTTGGAATGTTAATGACATATATGACTTATTATGATTGTGAAGGAAATAAGTATTTAGAATGCTTAAGTTATGTTGATGCCTCAGATTGTATTTATGTGATTGTTTTAATGTACCATCTCCGTAAAGTATATTCTCGACTATCTATGGATATGTTAGGGAATATGCACTGTGGGTATGGTAAGTTACAATTTTGGTATCAAATCATGGTTTGGCATCCTTAGGAATGCATATATAAGCATTTAAACATGATATATAGTATGAGACCCGTATAGTGATCACAATTATTGTTTGTTATAATCTGCTATAGGAGATCAAGTCGCAAAATCAGCTGACCTTGAGTCTATAGAAGCGAATAGAGTGTCCCCAATACCTCAGTCTGAGCAAATGCCTCAAAGAATCCCTGAGAGATGAGAAAGGAGGTACGACAAAGTTAGAAAGTAGGTGGCTATAGACTTCTATAGAAGTACAAACCCTACTGAGGCAAAAGGTTGGCTAGAAAGAATTAAAAAGGTGTTTGATCAGATGGACTGTGAGTCCGATGAAAGGTTCAACTTAGTAGTCTCATTACTATACGTTCCAGTTTATTAGTAGTGGAAGACTGTTCTAGGTAGTTCCTATAAGGCCCTAAATTGTACCTTGATTGGAATGTTACAGGCTCATGAAAGTGCATATATGATAGGTGTTAAAAAATTATGATATGATTGAGAATTGCATATGACTTGAATTTTGGGTTTAATGGATCCTACTTAATGAATTGGAATTAATTGATACCATTATAGAATTGAGGTATTAAAATGTACATTTGGAATAGGAAAAATTGTCAAGTGGTAAGATAAGTTGGTACATGAAAATTGGAATGACTAAGCCTATGAGTTCGTGACATTTGGAATAGTTGATGCGTTGACAAATGGCATAGTTAATAAATTGACAAGTGGTAACAATAAGTGAGAGACAAATGGCTTAATATATTGTTGACATTTGGAAGCTCTAATGAGGGACAAATGAAGAACATGCATAGTGACACACTTTGTTACAATTTGATGACACCGAGCAATGGATGAGGCAAGATTCTACTGGAGTAATTTCTATTTTGCTCATTCTTCACTATCTTGTACTCTCTCTACCGAAACTCTCTCTTTGCCTCTCAAATTATAGAGTTTTTAGGATCATTTATCTTAGAATCCTTGTAAGTTGTTGCATCAAGAAAGCTACTTTATACTACCTTTTATGTTGTTATCATCTTAGCATTAAGATCATCTTACATCTACCTAGATTTCGGAAGTATTTTGGTTACATAAAGGGATGGTTTGGTTAGTTCTTTGAAGAAGGAACTTGAAGGTAATTAGGTAAGGGACTACTAAATTTGATAGTATGAATTATTACAAGTTTTATGATAAGTGAAATGGCTGAAATATGTGTTAAGATGATGATAAATGAATGTTGGAAAAATGATCTTTGTATAATAACTTTTGGTTTGGTTTGATGTGCGGAGGATAGTGATTTGTAAGTTATTTAATGAATGATTTTTAAATTAGTTTGGACATGAATTTGATGAGGTATTGAAGCATGAATAAGGTAGAATTGAAGTGAAATTGATGGACTTTGGTAATGGTGTATCGAATGGAAGTAAAGAAGTGAAGTTTTGGAAACAATTTGGAGGCTAAGGTGAGTGAACCTTTGGTTCACTCATCCCACAATTGTGTGATTTATAAGGCTTATTCCCACCATCGTGGGAAGTAATTAGGAAGTGGAAAATGTTGGTTTTGGACATTTTTTGGACTATATAACGTTAAGGTACTTAATAATGGTTTAAATAGACTTAATTGAGCTTCAAAATGAACTTAGTTTGATTTGGAATAAGTTCATTAAAGGTTGTACAAGTTTTGGATTTTTAATTGAAATAATAACTTAAACAATGTGTTACTAGATAACAAAGTATCTAATTTTGGAACTTATAAGTTGTTACAGGAATGAAGTTTATTTAAGAATGTCAATATGATTTAAAGAACAAAAGTAATGTACTAGTTATGAATGTTTGTGAATTGGAAATTTGAGTGCTTATATGTATTATGTAATGACTTAATGTGTTATTGTGATATTGATGTAAATGCTTATGTTCATAAGGTATATTGAGTTTGTTCAAGTGAGAATGAATGTGTTAAATTTGAGCAAAAGAAAATGAATCCATACTTGCACATTATTTCATTGTTATGTGATTATGATATTGTGATAATTCTAGACCATCAATTGTCCGAGGAATGTGATAATTGGGATTCTATTGGAAGTGCTTTCTAGTTGCGTTAATATACATAATGTGTGATGACTCAATACATTTATCGATGCTTTAATGCATATGTTTGTATTGATAAGGTATGTTAAGTTTGGTAAAATGAATAAGGTTATATATTATGTACTACATCATTTATATGAAATTCTAAAATCTGAAATGGTTTATTTTAAAACTGTTAAGTCCTAGTTGTGGGTAAATAGGGATGCCTAGAAGGGTTTACAGCTGCTCCTGTAACCAAACACTAAGGTGTCTTCTGTGCCAGACACTCCGATGTCTTATGATTTTAAACACTTATATGTCTTCTAATTCAGAGTCTTAAGTATCTTCTATTTCATATACCAATCATGGTATCTTCTATTCTGGTCCTGTTACCTAGTTCTATAAAAAGTATTAGTAATCTAACTAGTTTTTTATTCTGATACAAGTTTAGTTTTGATATAAGCAAATTATGGTCTGATAAGAGATAAGCTCTGACTTGATAGAAAACAAGTTTTGTTCCAATATAAGTCATATTTTGATCTGAAAGGATTATATCCTATTCTGATATTCAATTTTGATATTTGTACATTATGTTCTAATATTTATGAGTTTTGCTCTAATGTAAGAATGTTTGTATTGATTGATGAATCATATTACATTGTGAGACATAATGCTTGGATTACTCTGTATTATGAATAATAAAAGATTATTGTAATATAATTTGAATCTGTATATAATGTTTGACGACTGTTAGAAACAGTCTCCATTATGCATTAAGTTTAGTTTTTTCCCCACTAAGCTATATTCTTAGCATAGTGGTTTTACCTCTGTGTAGATTTTGATAAGAAGGTTTAAAAACTGGGACAAAAATAGCCGTAGTGGCCAAGAAGAATGTCTTTTGTTTTGAAAGATGTATATTTGAGTTTTTGGGTTATATCTGACAATATTAGATAGTTTGTATTTTGTTTAATGGTTTGTAATAACCTTATTACAGGATGGATTATATTTAAGACATGTATTTTGATCAATTCAATATAAATGATGTATATTATGTTTTGTTACTACAACATTTAATGATATGTAATGTATGTTTGCTTGAGTTTCTGGAATTGCATGTAAGGAATGTTTGGTATGTTTTGGTTTGTTTCATTTATGTTTTGTGTGACACTTGCTTTGGGTATTACAGTTCTGCCTGACCTTATATAATAATGTGGGAAGGCTTTCTGAAGGTACTTAAGGAGAATTATATGCCAAAGATCTATTTGGATAGGAAGTTGAAAGAGTTTCTCGATCTGAAATAGGGAAGTCTCATTGTAGCCAAGTATAAGGTGTAGTTTAATGAATTAATGGGATATATTACTGCTTTGATTCCATCTGAGGAAGATAAATGTAGGCGGTTTGATGATGGATTGATTATTGGAATTGGCTTTGTATCAATGGAATCTCATCATCCACACATAACGAATTGGTGTGGTATATTCATATCATAATATATGAATAGTAAGAACTAGCATTCTTATTGAGACTAGAACTCGTAGGGAAGAAAATAGATCTATATAAACACATAGACTCATGGAGCCATACATCTCGATCGGAAATGAATCAATAGAAAAAGAAAGAATCGGAATGGAGCCGTTTGTAAGCGGCAAACAATGCCTATATGGTTGTTCGACTCTATCTTTTCTTATTATTCTTTATCCCTTTTGGACCACCTATCGACTAGAGGATTTAACTTGCATGTATCGCTATTAGTTTGATACCAATAATGCCATTCATTTCAGTATGGTAAGGATAAATATATATTTATTCTAAATAAAACTTCCATTAGTTATTATTACTGATTAATAAAAATTATTGATTAATAAAAGTTTTTGAAAAAAAGGGGGGAGGGTTTATTTTATGATAAAAAAATTCATTAATTTTAGGTATTTCATAACAAGAAAACAAAGGATCCGTTGAATTTCGTAGGTTCTTCTCTCCATTGGAACAATAGGGCCATTATACTCATTACTAAACTTGTTGAAAAGATGAAATATAACCAAGGTATATCTTTTTGATTAGAGGTTGAGTTGATCATCAGAAGAAGAATTAGGCTAAAAGGGGCTCTTCTTTTTTTAGATCTAACGAATTGGATGAATTCCCCCTAAAGATTCACATCAGAATAGCCGGGACATTGAGGAATATCCAGAAACGCAGTTAGGGAATCGGTATGATTCTATCTCTATTCGTTCTGTTTGAAGTAAGGAAGGATCCCAAAGAATCGATCTTTCTTTTAGTTTTAGTTGTTGAATCTCTCTTTGATTGATCAATGTTGCCAATTATAACTATCTATTGAAATAGTATGAAATCCGATATGATATGTCTAGAACTATGATATGTCTAGAAATCAATATATCAATATAATATCTTAAATCAATTGTGGGTTCGATTGAGCGACTAAATTGGACCAAACCCTGTATCAATCTATTGTTCTCTTGTTCTCGAAAAGGCTTGTCAACCGTATTATGACAGTCCCTCATTGGCTGTTTGCGGATTCCATTATCAAGAAGTGTGTCCACGGCTTCTTATACCAATTTCTCCTGACCATATCATCACTAGCATCCATATTGTCACTAGAAACTTTACGTAAGGCAGGGTTTGGTTTTTTGGGGGTGATAGTGGAAAAGTTGACAGATGAGTCACCCTTACTACCACTAGTAATTCTAGGTACTATTGCATGTAATGTAGGATTAGCGGTTCTAAAACCATTAATGATTGGTGAACCCGCAGATTACTCTTAACGGTCAAAGACAACACATTCATTCTGAATTCTTGAATTCGGAATGAATCAAATCTCCCCAAGTAGGATTCGAACCTATGACCAGTCAGTTAACAACCAACTGCTCTACCACTGAGCTACTGAGGAACAACATGTTACCTACTATCAAGAAAAGAATTGCAATAGCTGAACTCTGTGAATTGCATAAAAGTAGGATACTTTAAATTCTTGTGGTTCCGGAGGATCCAGCTATAGGAAAACCAGGTATATCGAAAATTTGAGTGGCTGAAGCTGAAGCAGCTACTTTCAAAGTAACAGAAATAAGTGGACCTAACCATTAAATCCTGATTAGATCTACTATTCTGATATTCAAATTTGATACTGATCATCGCCTTGGTAAGCTATTGCCTTAGCAACTAGCTAATCAGACGCGAGCCCCTCCTCAAGCGGATTCCTCCTTTTACTCCTCAGCCTATGGGGTATTCGTAGCCGTTTCTAGCTCGCAAGGAACTATCGAGGGTTCTATTCCCTCTCTCTCCTTTTGAAGTCAATTTATTCACATAATATCTCGAATAAGAAAAAAGGGGATTTGTAATTCAATAGCCAAATTTAGTGGTTCCGTTAGGCTAACTATATGCTAGAAAAACTTCAATCATTACTTTTTGTTTAAAAATGAAAAAGAGAGGGAATATATATCCTTAATTATTAATCCATATTTCCCAGAAATCTCAAAAAATTTGGAACTATTATATGCCCAAGGTCCAATATTGGATCTCCTTCTATCCGAAGAAATGATTCATCGAAATGATCATACGTTGATCATACAGAATTGCCAACAAATTTTTTTTAAAACCTGAAATCCACAGGACGAGGTTAGCTATTACCAATTTGAATAGTTTAACTGAGATAAGAGCTACTTTGATTCAGATTAAGCAGTTATTGAAAGATTAACCAGGAGAATATAGACAGGAGTTTAGAATTAAGAGGTATGGTGGGTTTTAAGCTGACTCTAGAAGAAGATTTAGTAAACGCCAGAATAGACCATCATGATTATGCACTAGATTGGGGTAGCCAGGGTTTAGACTGAGAGGCGGTTTTATTCATGCTGGTAAGGGTAGAGGTCAGGCGTCTGAAGGACAAACATATGGAGGGCAAACATAACAAATGCCTAGTTATGAGTATTGTGGAAAGAAACATAGTGGAGAATGTTGGAAGATATTGGGAGCTTGCTTGCGTTGTGGTTCTTTCGAGCATCAAATTAGAGACTGATACAGTATGGAGTAAGAGGAGGATCAGTGATTGAAATGACTGTCCGTAGAGCAGAGCTAGTGGACCAGCACAGAGAGGCAGAGGTAGGAGTAAAACAAGTTTAGCAGGTCTTAGTGTTAGGAATGAGGTACGGAGTAACCAACCGCATTCCCAAGCTAGAATCTTTGCTAATATGAGACAAGAGGTGCAAAATTCTCTAGATGTTGTTACAGGTGTGTTATAAGTCTTTAATTTTAAGGCATTTGTGTTGTTAGATCCAGGACCTACGCATTCATTTATCACATTACATCTGGCTTCTAAAATGCATTGTGAGAGAAAGATGTTGAAATGTG
This sequence comes from Erythroxylum gracilipes, assembly GCA_026413385.1. Lineage (NCBI taxonomy): Eukaryota > Viridiplantae > Streptophyta > Magnoliopsida > Malpighiales > Erythroxylaceae > Erythroxylum > Erythroxylum gracilipes. The sequence continues at coordinate 492,486 of JANZLC010000009.1, forward strand.
GCTTAAAGGTAAGTACACCGGTAGGTAGTATTATAGTGATTGGAGAAGTGTGTAAAGGATGTATGATTCGGGTTGATCAGGTAGAGTTGAAAGCTGATTTGATATCACTGTAGTTGAAAAAGATAGACCTCATTTTAGGTGTGGAGTGACTTACTACTCATAGGGCTGTGATGAATTGTTATACTAAAGAAGTTATTCTTGAATCTCCTAATCAACTAAGGGTTATATTTTAAGGTGTTAGTCAAGCAATGCCAGCTAGATTGATTTCATTAATGAGTGCCTTTAGGCTTATTCGGAGTGGATGTGAGGCTTATTTAGCCTATGTGACTGATACTCAAATTAAGCAAATAGTACAGGATATTCCTATTGTTAAGGATTTCCTAGATGTATTTCCTACTGAATTACTAAGATTACCACCAGATAAGGAAACGGAGTTCATTATTGACTTAGTTCTAGGTACTGCTCCTATATCTATTCCTCCGTATAGGTTGGCACCTATAGAACTTAAGGAACTTAAGACATAGTTGTAGGAGTTGTTAGATAAGGTTTTTATCAGACCCAGTGTATCACTTTAGGGAGATCTAGTTTTGTTTGTGAAGAAGAAGTATGGAACCATGAGATTATGCATTGATTATAGGTAAATGCATCAGGTTACAGTGAAGAACAAGTATCCCTTACCAATAATAGATGATTTACTTAATCACTTACAAGGAGCTCAAGTGTTAATTTGAGGTCAGGGTATTGTTAATTGAATATAGCAGAAGCTAATGTACCAAAGAGTGCATTCAGAACAAGATATGGACACTTTGAGTTTTTAGTGATGCCTTTTAGAATGACGAACACTCTGGAGGCCTTTATGGCATTGATGAATAAAATATTCCAACCTTAGTTAGATCATTTTGTGATTGTATTCATAGATGATATTTTAGTGTACTCGAGGAGTAGAGAGGAACATTTTGAGCATTTAAAGCTGGTCTTGCAGATAATGAGAGAGAAGCAATTGTACGCCAAGTTCAATAAGTGTGAATTTTGGCTTGATCAAGTGGTGTTATTGGGTTATATAGTATATGGATAGGGTATATAGGTAGACCTAAAGAAAGTTGCGGCAATGATGAAGTGGGAAGTACCTAGTAAATGTGTCCAAGATTCGGAGTTTTCTTGGGTTAGCAAGTTATTACAGAAGTTTTATCGAGAGGTTTACATTGATCTAAGTCGCTTTAACAAAGCTTTTAAGAAAGAATGTACCTTTTCAATGGACTGATGAGTGTTAGAGGAGTTTTGAGGAGTTGAAACATCGATTAATTACGACACCTATGTTAGCTATACCATCTAGATCTGAAGGATACCTTGTATATAGTGATGCTTCACACCATGGATTAGGGTGTGTTTTGATGCAGTATGGTAAAGTGATTTCATATGCTTCAAGACAGTTAAGATCTCATGAGTTCAATTACTCAGTTAATGATTTAGAACTTGCTGCAGTGGTGTTGGCTTTAAAAATTAAGAGACATTATTTATATGGTGAGACAATTTAGATATTTACAGATCATAGAAGTTTAAGATATTTGTTAAGTCAAAAAGAACTGAATATAAGACAAAGTGTTGGATTGACTTGCTTAAGGATTATGATTGCACAAATAAAACCATCTAGGTAAAGCTAATGTTGTAGCTGATGCATTAAGTAGAAAATCTAATAGTAGTGTGGCACAAATTCAAACATTGAGGTTACCAAACCTACTTTAACTAAGGGCCCTGAATGTTGAGTTAAGTTTGGGACAGATTGAAGCATTGTTAGCTACGTTGAAGCTTAGACCAATATTGTATGAAAGGATAAAAAAAGCTCAAAGTAAAGACCCAGAATTGGTGAAGATTATTGAGAAGTTGAAATGGAATCCGAATTTTGAGTTTGAGTTGAGAAATAGTACATTGTGGTTGAAGCAGAGATTATACATACTAGATGTTGATGGTCTGAGAAAATATGTTGGACCCCGTTTCCGGAGCCCAACGTCCTGAGACATGAGCCTTGCTGAAAACCCTAACACAGCTTCACAACTACGTCCTCTAACTTGCTTTTCATCAAATTACCTAAATTTAACTCCAAATGATACAAACTTTTATAAACACATACCTACATGTCTCATAGATCCATTGGCTCAAGAATCACCCCATTTGAGGTCGGATGAGAGAGTTATGCCCAAAACACTGGACCAAGTTCATTCCCAAAATCAGTTTTGACCTCTCTTGTCGCGAATGCCATAACTTTTTCCAACATAGTCCAAATGATTTCGTTCTTATTCCATATAAAAGCTAACAGCCATATCTACAAATCGTATTATAGGCCTCAAAGCAATATTTGGCCTTAAAATTGGTCAAAATCGCAAAACACTATAGCTTACTCGAGCATGTCCGTTAAAATACAACTTGCTGAAAACATCTGTTTTTTCAAAATGCATCTAAAGCATTGATTTACAAAATCCACTTGAAATACAAAAATACTAAGTCTTGGAGTATGCCATTATGCTCATTCCTCGGGATCGCACTCTTCACCTGGAGATGGGACGGGAAGGTGGGGGTGAGCTTTCGCTCGTGGGTAACACGTTTATATTTATGTAAATAAGCTGAATTGTTTCATTATCCATACTGCTAGCAAATTTCTCATCAAGAAATCATACAATTTTGCATTTCATAATTTATCAATCTCAAAGCACAATGTTCATGATTCATGCATTTCTCAATCTTGCAAATACATGCTGACACATAAACACATAACTAATGGTTCGATAAGTCCACAAATACTGATGAGCTACACAAGTGTAGTCATATGCTGAGGAGTCCTAAAAGGAACATCCTTGCCACAATCGGGCAGGCGGGCGAAGCCTATACTGGTCAACGTGCACGTGACTCTGCTGGGTGGAC
>JANZLC010000009.1:510723-530577 GCA_026413385.1 Erythroxylum gracilipes
TTCGAATGCATTATTCCAAACCCGTTGACACTCCAGTTGAAAAGGGTCTTACCTTGAGTCTTGATCAATGCCCTAAAGTAGAGAAGGAAAAAGAAAAAATGAGTAATGTTCCCTATGACAGTGCCGTAGGAAGCTTAATGTATGCTATGTTGTGTACACGGCCTGACATTTGCTTTGTGGTTAGTTTGGTAAGTTGTTACCAAAGCAACCCAGGACTTGCTCATTGGCAAGTAGTCAAAAGGATTTTTTGATACCTTTGTGGTACTTCAGACCTGGTCCTTTGCTATCAAGGTAGGGATTTAAGGTTAAGGGGATATTAGGATACCGATTGGGGTAGTGACCCGGATGAGTCTAGGTCAACCTCAGGATATATCTTCACCTTGGGAGGAGGAGTCATATCTTGGTACAACAAGAAGCAAGACTGTATAGCATTATCAACAATGAAAGCAAAATACGTTGCTTGTTGTCTTGCTGCTCAGGAGGCAATATAGTTGAGAATTTTTCTTCAGAATCTTAATCTTATTCTCATAGTTAATGATCCTGTTGAATTGTTATATGATAACACTGCAGCCATACAGTTTGCTAAAGATCTGAAGTTTCATAGAAAGTCTAAGCATATCAAAAGGCATTATCATTTTGTAAGAGACGCCATAAAAATAAAGAGGTTGCCATAAAGTATATATCTACTAACAAGATGGTAGCTGATCCCTTGACTAAACCTATTCCTCGAGATTCGTTTAAGGCTCATGTGATGAGTTTAGGTTTATGTAGGGTTTAGTTTTCTTTTCATTAAGTTATATCTTGTTATATATTGGACATGTTTTTAATTGTAACAAGATTTTGTTTAATAAAAGGTTATTTCTCAAATGTTCATTGGCATGCAATTACATGATAAGGCACATTGTAATGTCACCACACACTAAGCTTCTGATTGACCTTGTCATACAGGTAATCACTCTAACACTTGAGTAGCGGGTAGGATGAGACTTCACAATATTAATGTTGAGTGTATGTAATATTGTGTTATCTTCATACTTGTGTATTATGTATGATAAGGTTCTATGTTTGGTGTAGTATGCATGATGAGTCGGATGTGAAACATTCAGATTTCATATTGAAGCCTTAAAGCCAAATCTCGAGTGTCAAGATTAGAATTAGGTATGTTAATCTAGTGGCTCGGATTAGTTTTTAAGTAAAGCTAGATTCATGATTTGCATAGTATAACAAAGTGACATGCCCAACTTAGTGGGAGCTATGCTATGACACACATTTCATACTGTGTGTGCTATATAACGACCTTCTTATGGAGTGACAGTTAAATCCCTTTCTCTATCACTGTATGATCCCATAGACTTTAATGTCTAATCGAATGAAACCCTTTGACTTAGAACTATGATATGAAGTCAAGGCTTGATATTGCTACTTTAGTGTGTTTTTCCAAAGGCTAAGTTGTATACAGTCCAGCGAGCACATTATGAAAGCAGTTAAGTTAAGATGAATTATTATGAGTGTCTAAGGAAGAATCTTTTCCTTCATCACCATATCAGCTCGGGCAGTTATACTTGGTGTATAATCATATGATATATCTATGAGCATAAAGGGGCAGTGTATGCATTTGGTGATATTTTGGATGATTTGGGGTATCATAACTATGTGAAAGTGTTATGTTAGTTTGATGGTGACTTAACATAACACTACTGGTTCTTTAATGGTTACACGCCCCATTCTCAGTATGACACGTCAAATTTTAGAGAGAAGATGTAACTCGTGACTTATGTGGCCGAGTGGGAGTTGTTAGAAGTTACACAAGATGTAACTTTCGTTGGTTATGTTTGTCCTCATATAAAAGGAGGATTAAGGGAGTGAAAATGATTATTACATTGATTGCAATCCAAAAGAAAATATCCCTTCATTCTTCATCACGTAAATCACACCATCAAGGCTTAGAGTTTGGGGCGTGGATTAACGGTGACTCTAGTAGCCAACCGCGAAACGTGAACTAGCAAATAGAGAATTGATCGACCGCTTCCACATTAAGATCAGTCCCTATAAAAATCTACAATTTTCAAAATATATTTTTATATAATTGTAGTAATTGATTCCACAAACATAAAAATTTTGTTACTAAAACAAAAATTATTCTTATTCTATCTTTTTAGGACTTTTTTTTGATACTTTTATGAATTGATAACAACGGTTGCTCCTTGACACAAAGGTCAACAATTTTTTGTTATGCATCTCCCAAATCATCATTTAATTTGATGATGTTCTTCCATCTTCTCTTATTTCAAGAGCATAATTTTATTTCTTCTTAATTTCTACATTTCTCTAAATGCTAATGAAATATTCATTGGGATCTTATTTTTATTTTCCTTACTATCAATTTACTCTTTTAAGATCTTTTTAAGTTAATGAATATAGATGACATAAGAGAAACATTTGCCTTTTTAGGAATTTTGATATTCAAAATATCATAGAAATCTAAAAGACAATTGAATACGAGTCAAATAAAGTTTGAATGTTTATTAAAAAAGCAACATATCTTTAGCCCCTTATGATAATGTCATTGATACAATGTTTATGTTTTCGTACCATATCAACCGGTATATGTCATATTGTCTGAAAAATTGTACTGAAATTACCAATATTGTACTTACCTATGATATTAGCCTATATTGGTCTTTTCAGCTAGTACCGACCAGTATTGACTGATATTCAAAAGATCAATTGAATATTAGGTTAAATAAAAGATTTAAAAAAAATGAGGACTAAATTGCAAAAAGAAAAAATTAATCTTAAAAAAACCCTGCCTTACCTTATTCATGTTTTGGCCACCCTTTTACCTTGTCTGTCTATCGTATTTCACAATCAGTCACAACCCTCATTCATGCTTTGTCGCCAGTCATATCCCCCATCACCTCTTCATCGTCTTTTGTTGTAGTCATAATGTCACACTTCCCAGCCTTATCGCTACATCATTCCTAGTCACCTCACTTTTTCTCATAACCACACCTCGCAAATAGCAACCCCTTTTGCCTTACTTTCTCTGGCAGTCGCACCCCGTAATCACTCCTCTACCATCCCTATTAAGTAGATAATCAAACCTCAAGGTTGAAAAAATCAAAATGTCGAACCATGTGCTTGAGTTGACTGATTTTGTGTTGTGTGACTTGTGTTATACACTGATACTCATAGTGTGTGTTTTTTCGATGTTCTTTTATATTGTCTGGATCTGGAATTTGTGGATTCAATCTTGAATTATAGTTTGTGTTATTGTCGTAAATTTAAGAAATATTGAATAAAATGTTGGTCTTTATTATAAATTGGGTTATATATTATAAATTGAATTTTGTAGTCATACAAAATGGTGTTAGTTAATTTATGTTTGAATTATGTGATTCCATGTGTTTATGGTTTAATTATGTCATTACACGAAATGAGTTATAGTTACAAGTTTATGGTTGAATTATGTAATCATATAAAATGAGTTATAGTTGTGAGTATATGCTTGAATCATATAATTATACAAAATAGATTATAGTTATGAGTGTATGTTTGAATTATGTAATCACACAAAATGAGTTATATTTGTGGCTTTATGATTGAATTATGTGATTATCTAGATTGAATTTATAGAAATGAGTTTATGGTTGAATTATATAATCACAGGTGAGTTATAGTTGAATTATGTAATCATACAAAATGAGTTATAGTTACGAGTTTATGGTTGAATCATGTAGTCATACAAAATAGGTTATAATTGTGAGTTTATGTATGCATTATATAATTATACAAAATGAGTTATAGTTGTGACTTTAGGGTTGAATTATGTAATCACACAAAGGGTTATAGTTGTGACTTTATATTTGAATTATTTAATTACATAAAATGGGTTATAGCTATGAAAGTACAACAATCAATATATATATTTGAAGTTTGGGTTATAGTTATGAAAGAACAACAATCAATGTATATATTTGAAGTTTTGGTTAAGAACCATGATAATTTCTTAGATAGAATGTCCTTAAGCATTGAATTTTCTTAAGGAATTATTTATACAAGTTTATGAAGTTTACTTGCATGTCTATATCATATAATTGTTAAGAAAATATTGTTGCTCTATTTCTTCTTATTATTTTACACAATTTTATTTTGATATGAAGTTATTAAGTTAATTTTAACATATGTCTTCATTTATTTTTACAAATATATAGAGGGAAGTTCAAGTACTGTTATAATTCAGCCACTTTAGGAAGATTTGATAATCTAGCTTGAACTCACGCTAGATTGGTTCCTAGAATGAAGAACTATACCATTTGTTTATATTGTAACAAGAATTTGAAACGTGGGAGAATCACAAGATTAAATAAGCATTTAGCTAGGATCAAAGGTGAGGTTGAGCTCGTAAAAAAGTGAGTCATGACGTGAAATGGAAAATAAAAACTTTTCTTAAAGAGTAATATTATGAGGAAGATAAAAGGCAAAGACTAAATTACGAAATTAGTAGTAGAAGTTCTTTTTCTGGTGGTTGTAATAATAGTGGGGATGTTGAAGGTGGTTGTCTTACCTAAAAAGAAGGGAATGTTGCTCCTGATGTGATGAACAACTCCTGAAGCAAAGTCTTCAATTTGTACAGCCCTAGAATCTAAAGAAGTGACTCCAAATGTGGACGTGGCAATTGCTAAATGATAGTATGATTCAAGTATATCATTCAATGTTGTCCAGTTTTATTATTACCAACCTATATTGGATGTTGTTGCCTTTTACTATCTAGGATATAAAGCTTCTTCAATTAATAACTAGAAAGGCAAACTTCTGAGCATCTCAATTTATGAAATATTTATTTGGATGAAAGAAGAATGACTTGGGCAACTTATGGGTATTTAATTATGTATGATGGTTGGACAAATAGAAGGCATGAGCCTATTAGCAATTATTTAGTTTACTCTAATAAGGGGTAGCATTTTTGAAGTTTATTGATGCATCTAGCCTTGTTAGAAATGTTGATACTTTGTTTCAAATATTTAAAGAAGTTGTGAATGAAGTTGGGCTAAAAAATATTGTTAACTTAATTACTGACAATAATTCTGCTTATAAAACAGTTGGAAAAAGATTGCAAAGTAGGTATAATTCTTTCCTATCATTGATGAAAATGTGTAGAAAGCAAAAAAAAAATAATGATCAAGTTCATCTATAATCATACATGGGTCCTAGACTTGACGAGAAAGAATTTCACCAATAGTAGGAATTTGTATCGTCCTATTATTACAAGATTTACGACTAATTTCTTATCAATTTAAGATCATTAATTTTAAGCTTTTAGTAAGAATAATTCATTTGGTTGATAGTGATAAGTAGGCAACAATAAGTTAGTTTTATGATGCCATAGGGAGGGCGAAGGAAGTAATTAAGGCCAATATGAAAATAGGTATTCTTTATACATACCTTATCTTACAATCATTAGTGAGAAATGAGAAATGCAATTTTATTCTTTATTGTTTGCAACTGGGTCATTTTTAAATCCTAGCGTCTATTTTAGACCAAGTTTTATAAAGAAAGCTAAAGTTAATAGGGGAATGTTATTAACTATTACAATAATCGATGCCCATGGGATGGCACATGATCTTTTAAGCTTATAATTAAAGGTTTATAAGGATACTTTTGGTGATTTTGGAATGCTAATTATTATTTGTTAAATAGACAAACTTAATCCAGACATATATTTTTCACTTTAGTTACTTGTTGGAAATTAATCATTACTTTATTTTGTTTATAAAGCTCTTTTATTATCTTACAGTTGCTTAGTTGGACTAATTCAAAAGTGGTGTTCTAAAATTGCAAAGGTTTGCAATTTGAATTATAAGTCAATGTATGAGTGTAATAGGGTGTGATTAGAGCACATTTGAATTCATCTATTACAAGAAAAAGGAATATATTAGAACATAAAAGATTGAACAACTTGGTCTTTTTCGATACAATTTAAAGCTTCAAGAATGATAAGTTATTGTCATTATTAAGTTGAATCTAATTAATTTTAATTTCCTATAATTTGATTTTATTTGTTTACTAGGCTCTTAATATAACAAGTAGTTCTATAAATCTAATTCTCCTTGAGCATATTGATCTTTTAGCAAATTGGGCTTCTAAGGAACCAATTTTGATATATGAGGGTGACTTGGAAGATAATCTTGGATGGGAAAGTATTAATATGTCATTTGGTGCAATGAGTTTAAATAACGGTATTGATGAGTCTCCTCTCAATAACGAAAATTTTTGCACCAAATGAGAATTGAGATCAATACAATTTGAGCGAATATTCGATTAAATGAAGTTTAAGGGGTTTTTCATTTCTTCTATTCTTTTACTTTCACTTGTATTTAATGCATATGTTAAATTATCTATATGTAATATAAATATAAACTTTTATTTGTAAATATTTTTGTTCCAAGTTTTGCTTCTATTTGGTTGTGTTCCTGGGCACAAACTCTTGTTATAATACTTATTTGATGTTTGAAGTAATTATTTTTTATTATATGATGAAATTATAACATTTTAAGTACTTTGCATTCTCCTTAGTGTTATATATACACACGATATTTTTATATATTAATTATGGTTATTATTTATATGTAAAAAATAATATTAATATAAATAAATAGATAATTGTTATTTCAAATTTATATTATTATAATTTTGGGGACATGGTTGATATAAAACTAAATGTTTTCTAGCACAATATAATGAGGAATTATTTTGTGATCTTAAGAAATTCATGAATTAATTTGTATTTTTTACAAATTACTCAAAAATGGTACCTAGTATTGATCGTAGTTGTATAGTACTATACTAGAACTAAATTTGATAATGGTATTGGTATAGTATTCATGACATTGCATTGATATCATTCCATTGTATTTCACTTTGTTTATGTTTTACTTATCATTTTAATTACTAGTGTTGTTTAATATATCTGATTTGTATTGATTGATGCAAATTTTCGTTTCCTTTTAATTATTATACCAATATAGACTCCCTTTTCCATATTGCATATCATTTATATTGGCAAGCAAATTAATAAACTTAAAGTGTGAGAGAGAATGAAGTTATCACTAGCCAAGTAACAAATACTTTAGTAACCAAAAAAGTATTTTATTAATTTCTCTAATGATTGGGTCAATATTGTTTGTCAAATACTTTTATTCTTTTTCCATTTTTAAGGGCCTGTAAATTTTTGCTATGTGAAGTCAGCATATTCGATCAACGAAGTGGCTTTACAGTTGATGGTTTCATGAGGCTTGTTAATCATTACAAAGATAAGAAGTATAAAGTTATTGTGATTATATATAGGCTTAAGGAGTTTGAGAAATATAAGCTTTTGAAGATTGATAATGAGAGCCTACATGTTTTCATTAATCATCATCATTTTGGTGCGTCCATTTCATATTTGACAAGACTAAGGCAGGGTTGCCCATTTTGATTGATATCATTGTTGTCTTTAGATCATGTATCAATCCTTAATTCCTAGTGTCCAAGCATGTCTTAAGTTTTCATTTCTATGATTTTGTTTGTAATGAAATTGTTGTTGGCAATTGGTAATTTTATTTAACTTGTATTGACCTAGTGCAAAAAGTGATGATATAAAAAGGATAGAGTTTAAGCTTGAGGACTTATTTTGATTGAAATAGGTAGAACTAAAAAGTGTGAACTATATAAGTTAACAATAAAATTGGTTAATTAACGGAATTGAATTTAGTATATAGAAAAAAAAAACCTTACCATTTAAAAAGTAACCAAGGAAATGATATAATCCACTATTTCTTTATCTCCTCTTTTTGTTTTTCAAAGGCATCTTCTTATGTTGCCATAGTTAGTCATGAATCCTTTAAATCTAATGCCAATAACATTTTTAACATATTCTAGATAACAGTGCTTATACTACCTTTTCATTGAGAAGTTCCTCATTTGTTTTTTTTTTGTTAGATTTGCTTTTTAATGAATGTTGTCTTTTATAGACCTAGCAATGTATAAATTTAAAATTTGGGATTGACATTGATTTCTCCATTATAGAAAAATTCTTTTAAAAGAAAGAAGGACATTTATTATTAGTGACCTCAACATTACACCCACTTTTGCATATTGTTGTGATATTGGTCTAGATTTTGAGAATAACAAGCAAGTTGTGGGCTCTATTATGTTGTAGTTGTGCACATAAAATTACTATTTACAGTGGTTATTTAAAGTAATCTTATTTACCACTTATACATTTAAAAGATGCTTTAGGTTCATATTAGCTGATTTAAAAGGCAAATTTTTGTTGTTGCCGACTGCACCAAAGTCAAGAAAGAAGGCAGCCGACTACACAAAGTTAGAAATAGTAGGAAGAAAAAAAAGGAGGCCAGTTATGGACAGTCTGTCTATAGCTGGGTGTATGCGTATGGGAGACCTATAAATAGGCCTTTCCATATCAGTTTTCCAATATCCCAGAAATCTCTTCTTCTATTAAATCCCCACAAAAGTTTAAAGAGTGTTTTTCCTATTTAGTGAGAGAGTTAGTGCTTCTCTTTGTAAAATAGAGGTTGTACTCCTAAATTTCATAGTGAAATTTCTTTGTCTTGACCGTGATTTTTACCCTAATTTAGGGGTTTTTTTTCGTAAAATCTATTTGTTCATTACTATTCCTTCAGTCCTATTTAGATGCGAACCTGCTCTAATCCAGTTAATTTTTACAATAAGTGGTATCAAAGCGAGGTGAGAAAATTATGATGAATTTTTTGGTGCAATTCGTTCGGAGTTCAGGTGAGCACAGTGAAAGTTGGTGAACCGTAACCACAAAAAGTGACAACTGTTCATGCATTTATTTTTGCATTAAACTATGCAATTACTATAATTCAAGTATATAGTACTATTCACGCGTACGATACTATTTATACATACGCATACAGTACTATTCATCCGTATGGGTACTATCATACATATGGGTACTATTCATGTGAAATAGTGGGAGCCAAAATTATGTTCGTGATAGAAGCAACGATAGTAAAATTTTAGATTGAAAAGTTCAATGGGAGTAATTTCTCATTGTGGAAGTTGAAGATGAAGGCTATCTTGAGAAAAGATAACTATTTAGCAGCCATCAGTGAAAGGCTAGCAACATTCACAGATGATAATAAGTAGAATGAGATGGACAGTAATGCTATTGCAAATCTTCATTTGGCACTAGCAGATGGGGTGTTGTCAAGCATAGAGGAGAAGAAGACGCAAAAGAGATTTGGATCATGTCAGAAAATTGTACGAAGCCAAATCACTCCACAACAAAATTTTTCTAAAGAGGAAACTATACACTTTACACATGGCGGAATCCACTTCAGTGATGGGGCACTTAAATACTTTAAATAATCTATTTTCCCAACTCACATCATTAGGGCACACAATAGAGATAAGTTAACATGTGAAACTTCTACTCCAAAGTTTACCAGATTCGTATGATCAACTTGTCATCGATTTAACAAACGACACAGACACTCTAGTCTTCAACAATATTGTAGCTACTATTCTGGAAGAAGAGAGTCCACGCAAAAGTAAGGAAGACAGGCTGGCAAATTCCCAACAAGCGGAGGTCTTGGAGGTGACGAGAGGAAGATCAATGGAACGTGGCTCAAGTGGGAGTCATAGTCATGGTAGATCAAAATTCAGGAGTAAGAAGAATTTCAAGTGGTACAATTGTGGCAAGAAAAGGCACCTGAAGAAGGATTGTTGGAATTTGAATAAGAAAGATTTTATTCCTCAAGGAAATGTGGCAAATACTTCACATGATGGAGGTGTAATGGTCTGTGAAGTAGCAACGACTATTGGAGGTAAGAGAAGATTTGTTGATGTATGGATTCTCGATTTAACAGGTACTTTTCATATGACCTCTCGAAGAGAATGGTTCTATCAGTATGAATCTGTCTCTGGGGGATCTGTGTACAGTTGTAATGATCAAGCTCTAAAGATTGTTGGTGTCGACACCATTAAGTTAAAGATATATGATGGGACAACTCAGACTATTGAAAAAGTGTGATATGTGGAAGGCCTGAAGAAGAATTTGTTGTCTGTAGGAAAATTGGATGATCTCGGTTTCAGATTTGAGATTCAAAACAAGATCATCAAAGTGATTAAAGGAGCGATGGTGTTGATGAAAGCAGAGAAGATTGTTGCAAATATGTACATGCTGAATGGAGTAACTTTGTAAGAATGAGAGGCATCTGTTGCGGTGACTAGTCCAGATGACAAATCTATAATGACGTGGCATAAAAAGCTTGGACAGATGTCAGAACAAGGAATGAAGATACTTGCAGAGAAGAATTTACTTCCAGGTCTCACAAAGGTATCACTACCCTTCTGTGAGCATTGCATTGTAAGTAAGCAGTATCGATTGAAGTTCAACACATCAAAGTTCAGAAGCAAAGAAATTCTAGAATTGATTCACTATTATATATGGCAAACACCAGTTACGTCCCTAGGAGGAGCAAATTTCTTTGAATCATTCATTAATGATTATTCGAGGAGATGTTGTGTGTTTCCTATAAAAAGGAAGGCATATGTGTTTCCAACTTTCAAATTTTACAAAGCGCGGGCGGAACTCAAATCTGGTAAAAAGATAAGTGTTTGCGCTCAGATAATAAAGGCAAATATACTGGTAAAGAATTAGATGAATTCTGCAAGCAAGAAGGCATCAAAAGGTAGTTCATGACGGCATATACTCCTCAACGAAATGGAGTAGTAGGGCAGATGAATAAAACTCTGTTAGAAAGAATAAAAGCGATGTTGAGAACTGCAAGCTTAGATAAGAAATTCTAGGTAGAAGCAGTCAATACCGTATATTATGTGGTGAATCGAGCTCTATCAACTGCAATTGAGTTAAAGACACCAATGGAGATATGGACTGGTAAACCAGCGGATTATTCCAACCTCCATATATTTGGAAGTCCTACCTATGTGATATTCAATGCCTAAGAAACTACAAAGTTAGATTCAAAATCCAGAAGATGTACTTTGTCTTGGGATATGCTGAAGGAGTAAAGGGGTATCGTCTGTGGGATCCCACTACCTACAAGATTGTTGTTAGTAAAGATGTTATTTTCTTGGAAGATAATGATCAAGAGCAAATAAAAGATGTTAGTACTTCAAAAGAGAATTTAAAGACTACAACAGTCTGTAGGATCCCACTACCTACAAGATTGTTGTTAGTAAAAACCAGTCAAATCTGATGTTTTAGATACTCGAAGATCAACTCGTACAAGAAGACCACCGAGATGGCACTCAGATCACTCATATTATATTATAGAGAGCAATATTGCATACTATCTTTTAATTGAGGACGGAGAGCCATCAACTCTTCAAGAAGCAATGAATAGTTTAAATGCTTCTCAGTAGATGGCAGCAATGTAGGAATAAATTGAAGCTCTATATAAGAATAAGACATGAAATTGGTATCACTACCATAAGGAAGAAAGCCTATTGGCAATAAATGGGTTTACAAGATCAAGCGGAGTAGTAACGATCAAGCAAACCGATATAGTGCTAGATTAGTGGTAAAAAGGATATGCTCAGAAGGAAGGAATTGACTTCAATGAAATATTTTCTCCTAGGGTTTGACTCACCACAGTTCGGTTACTTCTGGTGATGAGTGATACATTTGACTTGCATCTTGAGCAGTTAAATGTGAAAACTTCATTTCTTCATGGAGATCTTACAGAAGAAATTTATATGCTCCAAAGAGAAGGTTTTGAAAAAAAAAGGGAAGAGAACTTAGTTTGCAGGTTGAACAAATCTTTGTATAGTTTAAAGCAGACACCGAGGTATTAGTATAAGAGATTTGATTCCTTCATCATGAGCCTTGGATACAACAAACTGAATGCAAACCCTTGTACATATTTTAAGAGGTTTGAGAAAGATCATTTTATAGTCTTGTTGTTGTTTGTAGACAACATGTTGGTAGGAGGCCCCAATAATGATCGTATCAAAGAATTGAAGGTACAGTTGGCTAAGGAATTTGAAATGAAGGACTTGGGACCTACAAATAAGATTCTAGGGATGTAAATTCACTGAGACAAAAATAATAGGAAGATTTGGCTTTCTCAAAAGAATTATTTGAAGAAGATCTTGTGGCGATTCAATATGCAAGATTGTAAGTCAATTTATACCCCTCTTTCTGTTAATTCCAAGTTATCCTCAAGTATGAGTCCTAGCAATGAAGAAGAGAGGATGGAGATATCTCGAGTACCGTATGTATCAGTAGTAGGAAGCTTAATGTTCGCTATGATTTGTACAAGAACAGACATTGCACATGCAGTGGGAGTAGTTAGTCAATACATGGCGAATAGGAATACTATTAAGAGGATTCTCAGATATATCAAGAAAACCTCAGATGTTGCATTATATTATGGAGGATCAGATTTTACTGTCAAAAGATACGTTGAGGCTGATTATGCAAGTGATCTTGATGAAAGTAAATCCACAACAGGATATGTGTTTACACTAGCTAAAGGAGTTATGAGCTAGGTTTCAAAACTGCAGTTAGTTGTGGCTACGTCAACAACAGAAGCAAAATATGTAGCAGCTACACAAGCTAGTAAAGAAGCAGTGTGGTTGAAGTTGATGTTGGAAGAACTCGAATTCAAGCAAGAGAACCTTATTTTGTTTTATGATAATCAAAGTGTTTTGCATCTTATAAGGAATCTAGCATTTCATTCAAAGACAAAACACATTCGAGTTCAATATCACTTCGTTCGTGAGAAAGTGGAAGAAGGAGCGGTGGACATGCAGAAAATTCATACAATGGATAACCTTGCAGATTTTATGACAAAAGCAATTAATGGTGACAAGTTTATTTGATGTTGATCCTCGTATGGCCTGACAGAGACGTAAGCAAATGTAGTGGCAAGGTAAAAAGAATAGTATGAAGATCTGATTGATTCTCAATCAAATCTTCAAGTAGGAGACTGTTACTGCCTACTGCACTAAAGTCAAGAAAGAAGGTAGCCGACTGCACAAAGTCAGAAATAGTAGGAAGAGGAGGCTAGTTGTGGATAGTCTGTCCACAATTGGTTGTACGCGTATGGAAGGCCTATAAATAGGCCTTCCCATATCAGTTTTCTAATATCCCAGAAATCTATTCTTCTGTTAAATCCCCACAAAAGTTTAGAGAGTGTTTTTCCTATTTAGTGAGAGAGTTAGTGTTTCTCTTTGTAAAATAGAGAGAGATTGTACTCCTAAATTTCATAGTGAAATTTCTGTTTCTTGCCTGTAATTTTTACCCTAATTTAGGAGTTTTTCATGTAAAATCTGTTTGTTCATTACTATTAGTTCAATCCTATTTAGCTACGAATCTGCTTTAATCCGATTAATTTTTACAACAATTTTATAATTGCTTCATATTTAAACATACCAAAGGTTTGAAGTGCTAACTTAAACTTTACTTTGTATAGGTCTTTTAGTTTACTTCTAAACACTTATTCTTGCTACGATACTAATTGTCAAATATGATTTTATATAAGTAAAGGTCCAAAAAGAGGAAAAAAAAAACCTTACACTTCTATATAAATATTGTAGTTGAGAAGGTTAGCACACTTTAAACCAACTATCCTAGTTGTTTTTTTCTTTCTTTGTGTTAAACAATGTACAATGAGATGTTTGTTTGTATAAAAGCATTTAGCATTTATGCAACTTTACCTTGAAAATGTCTTGGTTAAAATTTTCATAGAATTCCTATAGTCTAGTGAGGATGGATGAATGTTGATATGAATTTGGGAGTTCTTCTACGCATGTGAATAAATATGTAGAAACTCCTGTAAGTAAGAGCAAAAACAAAAAAGTCGTACTTATGAAAGGATTATTTTAACCTATTGGGGATCAATTATGAAATTAGTTTGATTTGATCCTTAATTGGGTAATCAAAAAAGTTAAAATGATTGAAATTGAAAGGAAACTTAGTGCCTAATTTAGGATTTAGAAATACATTAGGACCTAAACCCCAAGGCGTCGGTGGGTTAGTAAGGAGCTCTCCTAGCTTAAGTGAGGTCGCGGGTTCGAGTCGTCTTAATGTATGCAGCCGTTTAAAACTTGAAACTAGAGATTTACCTCTCGTAAGGGACCTACTCGGCTCGAGTGAGGATTAGTCTAGCTGTGAATGGTTTAAAGGTATTTTTCTATAATTGAGACTCTCCTATGACACCTTGTGAAAAAAGAAAAAGAAAAAATACATTATGACTTAAAAACGTGTATATATATAAAAGAAGCGTCATAAATGAAAATAAAGATCTAGTTTGGAAAATAATACAATTGAGGGGACTGTTTTGTGAAAAGGCATAACTAAAACGCGACATCTAGGAGAAGAAAGTGTAAAAAAGAAAAAGGAAAGGGCAGCAAAACGGCATCTCTGTGTAGCGTATCAAGAAAGAAGGACAGAGATTCATCGATGTCACGCGAAAACAAAGGAAAGCTATAGATTGAAACTGGTGAGGTTTGCTTCACTTTGGACTTTGGAGTTCAGAGTTTGTTTCTTAATGGCTGCTTTGTTTTTGGTTATATGCAGATGGTTTTCTTAATGGCTTTTGCTGGTTTTAGTTTTCTACAGAAAAAAACAACAGAAAGTTGGAACCTTCATGGTCTCTCTTCTCAGTTTTGCACTGAGAAACAAACTCTTCTTTCCCAATGGTTTCTGCTACAACCCTCTTCTGTGTTTCCTCTATCTTAATCCCACATGCTATTGCCATAGCTCCAATCACAATGATCAGACCCCATCTTCACTATCACTTCCGTCACCACAAGCACCCACGTCTCCGGTTAGGTCCATTTGTTCACTGATTTGTGAATCCTACTTCCAGCAAAGACATCTCCATCTCGAGGTTGACCCTGATTCTTTGACTCATGAACATGCTATTACAATTGTTGCTTCCCTTGCAAATGAAGCGGGTTCGATGGTGGCTTTGAGTTTCTTCAATTGGGCCGTCAGGTTTCCTAAATTTAGGCACTTTATGAGGTTATACATCGTCTGTGCAACTTCTTTTATTGCTAATGCCAATTTGGAGAGAGCCAACGAAGTGATGCATCACTTGATGAGAAATTTTGCTGAGGTTGGAATGTTAAAGGAGGCTGTTTGTATGGTTCTCGAGATGCAAAAACATGGCTTGCGATTGAGTGCTACGACGCTGAATTGTGCCATTGGAGTTGCTTGTGAGATGGGCTTAGTTGATTATGCGGAGAATGTTTTCAATGATATGTGTCAGAATGGGTTGTTTCCTGATTCTAGCTCTTATAAGTTGATGGTTATTTGTTACTGTAGAATGGGTAGAGTTCCAGATGCAGATAGGTGGTTGAAGGATATGGTTGAGAGTGGTTTAACTGTTGATAATGCTACTTGTACTTTGATTATGAGCACATTTTCTGAGAAAGGTTTTGTGAACAGAGTGTTATGGTATTTTGACAAATGGGTTAAAATGGGCTTAAAACCAAATCTGATCAATTATTCCTCTTTGATTGATGGATTGTGCAAAATGGGTAGGATTAAGCAAGCATTTGAGATGTTGGAGGATATGGTTAGGAAAGGATGGAAACCAAATGTGTACACTCATACATCACTAATTGATGGACTGTGCAAGAAGGGATGGACTGAAAAGGCATTTAGGCTCTTTCTTAAGCTTGTTAGAAGTGACCATTACAAGCCAAATGTACATACCTATACGTCAATGATCTCTGGGTATTGCAAAGAAGAAAAGCTGAATAGAGCAGAGATGTTATTTAGCAGAATGAAAGAACAAGGATTAGTTCCGAACACCAAGACTTACACTTGTCTTATTGAAGGCCACAGCAAGGCTGGTAATTTTGGTAGAGCATATGAGTTGATGGATCTAATGGTAAAAGAAAGCTTCAATCCAACAATTGTCACATACAACGCACTTGTTGATGGACTCTGTAAAAAACAAAGGATTCAAGAGGCATATAAACTGCTGATAAGGGGAATGGAACGTGGATTGAAAGTTGATACAGTAACATATACAATTCTCATATCTGAGCATTGTAGGCGAGCTGATGATAAACAAGCTCTTGCTTTATTAACTAAGATGTTCAAATCTGGCTTGCCACCTGATATTTATACTTACAATACTCTGATTGCTTTCTTCTGTAGGAAAAAGAGAATGGGGGAATGTGAGAAACTTTTTGAGGAATTAGTTGGACTTGGATTAGTTCCAACTAAAGAAACATTTACATCCATGATTTGTGGATATTGTCGAGGGGGGAATGTCAATTTAGCTATAAAGTTCTTCCATGAGATGAATGTTCATGGTTGCATGCCAGATAATCTTACTTATGGAGCTTTAATAAGCGGGTTGTGCAAAAAGTCTATGTTGAATGAGGCTCGCCAGCTGTATGAAACCATGGTTGACCAAGGGCTGGTGCCATGCGAAGTTACAAGGCTAACATTAGCTTATGAGTATTGTAATCAAGATGATTCTGCTACAGCAATGATCATCTTAGAGAGGCTAGACAAAAGGTTCTGGATTCGAACAGTTAATACATTGATTAGGAAGCTTTGTAGTGAGAAGAAAGTTGGCATTGCTGTATTGTTCTTCCATAAATTATTGGACAAGGAGTGCAACGTAGATCATGTAACTTTGGCAGCATTTATGACGGCTTGTCATGAGAGCAACATGCATGCACTTGCTTCAGATTTATCTGAGAGAATCTCCAGAGGAATCGGTTAATGGTGCAGAGTTAATAAACTGGTGATGTTATTTGTTTACAATTTGAACTGCCCAATTACATTTTTTTACAGAGTTAATCTTGAAAACTGTCAGATTGTGACTCTTTCTAATCATTTGAGGTCCACATTGAGTGTGAGACAGGATTGTAATCTTTTGTGAGACAGGATTGTAGTCTTTGTTGAATATAGATGATATATAGAACAAAGTTGATCATTCAGGTTTGGAAGTATAAGCAGGTAAGAATCTTCATCTGTTGTGCTACTTTTGAACTGCACAACAGTTGTATGAAATTTTTATGTGAATGGTTACTTTGTAAGCAATGATATATATGTAGGATAAGGCAGCTGAAGTAGATTATTTGGTCCTGCATGGTACAGTTAGGCCATTGGATCAGGTGCTAGACTCATGAAAATGACGTAATTAATTGTTTATCAACTGATTGCATTTGGCCTATTTCTTCATCCAGCTAGCAGCTGCATGCACATTAATAGATTCAGGGAAGTCTTGTTGGCTATAGATGCAGGCATTCTTAGTAGATGTTTCCTGCAAGATTGCAGCAGCCTCAATCTAAGTCTGTACTTGATATGATACTGTTTCACGAAAGCAGCAATTGGTTCTCGGGGGATATTAAGATTTTTGAGTTATAGATGGCTTCAGAAATATTCCTTTTATGAATTACAACATTCACCTTTTGCCGATTCTAACTCATCTATCGCCGATTCTAATTCTTTCCAAGTAAAATATTTGTCTTTTGACGCAAAAGAAGAGACTTCCAAACAACTTGAAAGGTGGAAGCTGCTCTTTGTCACTTATTCATGACGGTTTTTATATTCCACAAGCATCGTTTGGATGTAACTGTAAACAAAAGTTGGTGATTGATTAGAAGCCTGCCTTTGCAACCAAGATACTGACAGAAATTTGCTTATTAGTACTTGTAAAAGACTGCCTCCAAACATAACCTGCCTAATTCTTCAGTTCGAATCAGTTATGCATAACATCCTTGAAAGCAGAATCATAGTTTCTTCTTATTCCCCACGAAGGAACTTCCTATTCACTTGTATCCAATCAACTCAGTCGCCACTTGAGACAATTGTTTAATCTAGTACCTCATATGATATCTGACATTTGGATCATCCCCAGCTGCCCAGCTTGGATAACACCCATCATTCTCTCTGACTTCTGCGGAGGAGGGAAGAAATGTGAGTGGAAGCACCAAAATTTGTTGACTGAAGTCCTCAAAGCTCAAACATACTTACCTGCTTTACAACAGCCCAATATGGAATTTCATGCACTTCTGGTGACATGGGACCGAGAACAGGTTTTGATGGTAAATCTGACATTGAACAGGATACTATTAAATGTCAGTAATGTCTCTGTTAGAGACCTATTTCTCTAACAGTGATTCAGCTCAAACACAACACAAACACCGAATCTGCTCAGCCAACAATCACACACACAATAGCCACAGAACAATACTCACGGCAGTAGTAAAATATAACAGATATAGAATAGAGATGAATATATTGATATGCTATAGGTATATTGATATGCTAGACTTCGAGGGCTAGCAACCTCCCAATAGCTAAGCTTCGAGGGCTTAGCGACCTCCTCAATACACAATGACTATACCAATTCTCAGATGTCCCTCATCTGACCCACACTACCCCTTTTATTCCCCTATCTCTAACTAACTAACCAACTCAGTAACAAATCTCTCCTCACACCCCTACACACGCTCCAAATTACTGATCTGCCCACCCTTGATTATTTCGGGTCTCAACAATACCCCCCCCAAGGTGGAAAGAACTCCTTCCCTGTGATTTTTCCCTTCGCTTTAGAGGTTTGGGGTCCTGAGCTCGCCGATGGCTCCAACTCCTCCAATATGTCTGAATCGTTAACCTCACAAGCCGGTTTAAGAATTAAAACCTGGTTAACAAGCTCAGCTTCCTCTTCTTGTAATTCGTCGAGCTGCTCATCATCCTTTAATAATATATGGAATTGCTTCTCACCGCATCTGTGTCCTGTTCCGTACCTGGCGTCGCATCGGTAACAAAGGCCCAGCTCCTTCTTCCGTTGGATCTCCTCAGCTGTTAGATGTTTAAATAGGTAAGGAGAGTCCCTTCGACCTAGTCGCCGGCCTTCGATCGTCTGATTTGGGTAGTGGTTCACCCTCTGATTGGGTGTGGTGGGAGGTGGCGTCGATCGACTTCCTTCCCCGACACAATTAGGGTTAACTAACATAGTATTGGATAAAAGGGAAACAACTGTGTTTTTACCGTGGGCTGGGTAATTTGTATTACCCATTTCTTCACCCCCATACCCGATTAACCCTCCTTGGGTCTTGGCTCCTCTAACGGGTTGGATAGATGGGTTCCAAAGAGCCCAATTCCTGCCTTCAGTGACTAACGCCATCTCCATCATTTGAACCAACGAATTGGTCTGTATCAGCTGCAACTCTGTTTTAATCTCCTCCTTCAACCCATTGATGTAAGCTGCCGTGGCCACCTTCGCTGGAATCTCTCTTAACATCGACGACACCCTCTCAAACTCCCGATTATACTCCGCCACCGTCCCCAGCTGCTGTAAACGCATGAGAGCTGATAGAGGATTTCCAGCCTGAGCTCTTCCAAATCTTCGCACCACCGATGTCTTAAAAGTGGACCAGTCCTTCATCGGTGACCACCCCTCTCTCCACAAAAACCAACTCAAAGCCTCACCCTCCATACATACTGCTGTCGCCTCCAGTCTCCTCTCCATCGAAACTCCGTTCAGATCAAAGTACCGCTCGACCTTGAACAGCCACCCCACCGGATCTTCTCCGTAGAACACCGGGATTTCCAACCTTCTGTGAACCTTCTCCTTCGTCATCAACTCTTCTTCCATCGGTATTTCAGCTTGACTCCGCGAATCTGTAAAATCATCGACCTCCTCTCGCGGTTCTTTCCCTTGATTTCTATTTCCCAATGACTCTTGGATCTGTCGCATGCATTCAAACAAGGATGCCATGTCTCCGACCAATTTATCAACCTTTTTCTCCACCGTATTCATCTTTTCATCCATCGTTCCCATGTCTTCCGTCAACTTCAGCATCTCACGCTCAATATTGTCA
>JANZLC010000009.1:530677-543451 GCA_026413385.1 Erythroxylum gracilipes
TAAATTCTCATAGTCTTGGGAACATCACCTAGTCTAGAACACTCTTGATTTTCCTTGACATCCTATATATACACAATATGTAAAAAATATGTAAAAAAATTAATATAACATTTTAAATTTCCATTGTTACGAGTTTTAAACACTTCCCATTAATACGAGTATCATATTCATAACATTAAACTTGCGTGACGTTGCCGCTTGAACATCGAGATTAAAATAAGCAGCGAATTGACAAGAAAATCATTCGTAATTTCATAATATAGTAATCGACTTGCTTACAAACCACAATGTGACCGAACCCCCTACTGCAAATTTACTCTTGTTTGACATGCTACACAACTAACACTTTCTGTTGGCGCTATAAAGCTGAAGCTTTTCTGACTTGTCCCCCAAGAATAAAACACCAGGAGAACCAGGATCAGCCGGTAAAGCCGGCTCAACGGAGCTTGGAAGTTGTTAATGCTCAAGGCCAGCCGAGACCTGGAGTGACGGAAAACATGTGATTACATATTGACAGAAGTCCTAACAACATTGCCCTTTTCTTGCGCGTAATTGTTGACCAAGCTGCAGATTTCTCATTATCACCTCATCACTTCCTAGTAAAAGAACAATGCCGGACGCAGTGATTTACCATCTCTACTTGGATTTCAATATGAACATCCAGAGAAGACGTCGACAGGATATGGATCACGAATACAAGCTTTTGAAACCAAGGTTGATAGGCAATGACACAATCCAACAAACATTTAAGTGTATACACCATTTTTGAACGACGATATGAAGATAAATGGCTCATACATTTCGAAAAAGTCTTCATATTGTTGACATGAGTAAGCACAAAGGAAATCAAACATCATGTTGCAATTTGCCCCTCCTCCTTTCGTCCGGGCTTGGGACCGGCTGTGCAGAATTGACTTCTCACCACAGGCGGAGTTACACAAATCATATAAATACAAACAAAGATGTCAAGAAAAAATTGCAGACTAACACAACCATAACTGTCAAACACCATCACATTACACAGATACTGTGAGCGAGCATGTCCACAAGCAAAAACAGTGATCACTAGAAAGTGGCAAATCAACCCCTATCACCTTGGAAACATATGGACATGCAAATTTTCAAGGAAACAAGAGAAGTTTCAAGTAAATAAGAAAACTAGACCAAAATCAAATTAAAAAGAACTAGAACCAAGCTGTAAAAGCAGAGCACATCGATTGTTTAAGCATCGGTACACTTCCACAAGCAACATGTTACCAAAATCTCTCGACCCTAGGAAGGACAAGTTTAAAGAGCCTTGAACCATTTCCTGATCAGTATGGAAACAAGAGAAGTTTCAAGTAAATAAGAAAACTAGACCAAAATCAAAATAAAAAGAACTAGAACCAAGCTGTAAGAGCCAGCACAACGTTTGTTTAAGCATCAGTACACTTCCACAAGCAACATGTTACCAAAATCTCTTGACCATAGGAAGGACAAGTTTAAAGACCTTAATCCATTTCCTGATCAGTATGGGGTCATAAGCTAAGCTCCTTTTTTAAGCCATCTCTTTCCATGTCAGTTTCCCTTAATAAAAACAAATAAATACATAAATAAATAAATAAAAATGAAATAGGAAAGCCCAGATTCCAAATGAACAAATTCAAACTT
The DNA here is from genome assembly GCA_026413385.1 of Erythroxylum gracilipes. Lineage (NCBI taxonomy): Eukaryota > Viridiplantae > Streptophyta > Magnoliopsida > Malpighiales > Erythroxylaceae > Erythroxylum > Erythroxylum gracilipes. The sequence continues at coordinate 532,328 of JANZLC010000009.1, forward strand.
GAAAAAAAAAAAACTTTCTAATTCTCAAAGAATGAGGGGGGTTTTGGAAGGAGAAGATACCAGATTTACAATTAAGTTACCAAACATTTTGTGCTTAAACCAGTGACCCACAGATCAATCACTAAATCATTTTAATCAAAGATGCAACAATCAACATATGCAAACCAATTGCAAACAAAACATATAAAAAACCATCATTAGCAGATTAAAGATATTCAACTAACAACATTGACCTAAAATCTCAGTTCACTTCTAAAGGTCACGTACACAGAGAAGAAGCTGCAGCTAATATGCAGGAAATTGTTAATAAAAAATGTTCTTGTTGACAAATCTGCAACATTCCCCTTCCCATTGAACCATCTTGAGAGTAAGACGCCGAGCAGATAAAGCCTATCCTCTACATTTCCAAAATAAGATCCATCTCCAATCAAGCTTTTATCCTATACATTTCCAAATTAAGAAACCATCTCCAGATAACTTGTATAGCAGTAAAGAAGATGAGGAAGAGCAACAGTTAGTTACACAGCGCAGCACTAGGCCAGAACTGAATGCACCACTTCTAATCATTTGAAACAAAAATTACCGCAATAAAAGTAACCAGTTGCATACACAGCTAACAAGTTGCTTTAACTTCTCAAAATAAGACATCACTCGCAATCAACCTTATCTTGTAACTTCCAGAGCAGAAAAGAAGATTGGAAAGAGCACCAGTTTACTTGCACAGCAACAGCATGAGACCAGGTGTGAAAATGTATAAGAAGATAAGAACAAGGGACTTAGCACGTCAAGACTATCATATTTCCAAAAGAAGAATATTTCCAACAGAACCATCTCCAATCAAGCTGATCATAAATAAAATATAAACTTGTAGAGCCGCAAAGAAGTTGGGAAATAGTAACAATTACTTGCATAGCAGTGGCACAAGACCAGAAGTGAGGCCGATGTACAACTTCTAATCACAAATCGGAAAGATGAAGCAGCAAATATCCCACAAAGCCATGTTAGAACTGCATGAACATAAGGATTCCATGTGAACATTGTCTAATATGCCTCTCAAGGAGACAGCAAAAAACAACCCAATAAGCAACACAATAATAAAGAAACGAAAAATATACAAAAGGGGGAATAGAGACAAACAAAACAAACCCCTATACTAGAAAATCAATTGCACCTTCTTGTGATAGCAAATGCTAAGTAGAGATTAAGATGCCTCACATCATAGTTCCTACACCTTATTACCTATATCAATCAGAAGAAAAAGAAAAGTTCAAAATTTGGGCTTTCTATCTGTTATGGTTCTCTTCTCATTATTGACAGTCTAGACAACAAATGACCATTTAACACCACCACCAACGAGACAACTAGAGATCACCCACTAGGCAACACAAGGATAAATATAATTAAAAAACACAATCAAAACAAACTGCGGTATACAAGGGCTTGTGGTTTGAGCTTTGCTTTAGGTTATAGTAGATTAAGATGCCTTGCACAACATAGTTCCCTCTTCCCTGCAAAAGGCAGTTACCTACACCTGTTATAAAGGAGAAAAACAGAGAAGTTCAAAAATTGGGCTTTTTATCGGTATGGTTCTATTCTCATCGACTGTCTTGACAACACGCCACACCGAGAACAAGCAGACAGCAAGAGATCACCCAATAACCAACACAAGGATAAATAATATTAAAAGTTGGAATGTCCTGTTAGCAACGGGAATAAGGAAAAAGAGACCACCCAAGAAAGCAACACAAGGATAAATGTATACAAGGAGGAATATGCATAATCAAAACAAACTCTGGTATTCATGGGCCTGTGGTTCGAGCTTGCCTTGGGTCTCCACATCACGACTTCTATCCTACAAAATCAATTCCACCTTCTCTTGATGGCAAATGCTAGAATTGCATAAAGAAAAAAGCGCTATAAAACCATAACAGAAATCAGAACGATTAAAAAAAATTAAATCAATACAAAACCCTTTATCCCATGGAATCATTCAAGAGAGTTGCATGAAGATAAGGAATCCGAGTGAAAGTAGGTTAAGATGCCCTGCAAAAGGCAGTTACCTATACTTTAGACTACAACCTATATAAATGTGACAAACAGAAAATAAGTTCAAAAATCATGTTTTTTATCGGCATCGCATCGACATCTTCCTCTGGGTTTCCAAATTTTCACATCACCACCTCTTTCCTAGAAAATCAATTGCACCATCATGTGGTAGCAAATGCTAGAATTCCAAAACGAATGCACTCTTTAATACATGAAAGAAATCAGAAAGATGAAAAGGACCCTTTATCCCACAAAGCCACGCTAGAGAGCTGCATGAACATAAGGAATCCACGTCAAAGCAGGCTAAAGATGCCTCCAAAAACATTAGTTCCCTGCGATACTGCATGAACATAAGGAATCCATGTCAAAGTAGGCTAAAGATGCCTCCCAAAACATAGTTCCCTGCAAAAGGCAGTTACCTATCCTTGATCTACTGCCTATAAAAATTAGATTCGAGTTAATCTGTTTTGATTCACTTTGCATTGACAATCTTGACAACACGTCCTGTTAACACAAGAACAAGGAGACGGCAAGAGATCACTCAATAAGCAACACAATGATACAGAAAACGAAGATCTATGAAAGGGGGAATAGTCATAATAAATACAAACACTGGTATTGATGGGCTTGTAGGTTTTAGCTTGCTTTGGGTTTCCCAAAAGTCAATTGCACCATCTTGTGATAGCAGACGATAGATTTGCAGAAAATGCACCATAAAAAAAATGACATAAGAAAGATGAAACCCTTCCCATAAAACCAAGAAAGAGAGCTCACAAACCTAAAAGTACCACCTAAAAATTAGATTAAGATCCTCGCACAACATAGTTCCCTGCAAAAGGCAGTTACCGACACCTTAGACTACTACCTATATAAATGAGAAAAAAAAAGGAGAGAAGTTCAAAATTTGGGTTTTTATCTGTTATGGTTCTCTTCTCATTGACAGTCTTGGCAACACACGTCCTGTTAAAAACGAGAACAAGGAGACAGCAAGAGATCTCCCAATAAACAACACAAGGACAAATACATTTAAAGGAGGAAAATGCATATTCGAAACAAACTCTAGTACTCAACAGCTTGTGGTTCGAGCTTGCTTTGGGTTTCCAAATAACCACTTCTAACCTACAAAATCAATTGCACATTCTTGTGATGGCAAATCTTATAATTGCATTAAAAAAAGCACTATAAAACCATGACAGAAATCAAAAAGATTAAAAAAAAAATTCAAGACGAGACCCATTATCCCATGAAACCATTCAGGAGAGTTGCATGAACACAAGGAAACCACGTGAAAGTAAGCTAAGATGCCTCTCATAAGTAGTTACCTACATCTCAGCCTGCAACCCATATAATGTGACAAATAGAAAATAATTTCAAAAATCGTCTCTCTTATCTGTTTTGATTCTCTTTGCATTGACAGTCTTGACAACACATGGCTGTTAGCAGCAACACCACCACCGAGACAACTATAGATCACCCAAGTGGCAACACAAGGACAAATATATTTAAAGAGGAATAGACATAATCAAAACAAACTCCAGTATTCAAGGGCTTGCAGTTTGATCTTCCTTTGGGTTTCCAAATTTTCACACCACCACCTCTATGCTAGAAAATCAATTGCACCATCATATACTAGAATACCAAAAAGACTCTTGAGACACGTCCTGAAAAAGACCCTTTACCCACACAGAGCCAAGCCATAGAGCTGCATGAACACAAGGATTCCACATCAAAGTAGGCTAAGATACCTCTCAAAACATAGTTCCCAGCAAAAGACAGTTACCTATCCTTAATCTACTACCTATAAAAATGAGAGAGACTTCATAGAAATACAAAATTGAGTTAATTATCTGTTTTGATTCACTTTGCATTGACAGTCTTGACAACACATGTCGTGTTAACAAGAAAAAGCAGACAGCAATAGATCACCCAATAAGCAACACAATGATAAAGAAACCAAAAATATATAGACATAATCAATACAAACTCTGATATTGATTGGCTTGTAGGTTTTAGCTTGCTTTGGGTTTCCCATCTCCACTTCTATCCTAAAAAATCAATCGCACCATCTTGTGATAGAAAATCATTGATTTGCAAAAGCATGCACTCTAAAAAAAAACTGACAAATAAGATGATGAGACCCTTCCCATAAAACCAAGAAAGAGAGCTCATGAACCTAAAGATTCCACCTAGAGGTTGGGTTAAGATCCTCGCACAACATAGTTCCCTGTAAAAAGCAGTTACCGACACCTTAGAAAGATTCCACCCAAAAGTCAGATTAAGATCCTCGCACAACATAACATAGTTCCCTGCAAAAGGCAGTTACCGACACCTTAAACTACTACCTACATAAATGAGGGAAAAAAAAAGAGAGAAGTTCAAAATTTGGGTTTTTTAATCTGTTATGGTTCTCCTCATTGACAGTCTTGACAACACACGTCCTGTTAAAAACGAGAACAAGGAGACAACGAGAGATCTCCAAATAAACAACAAAAGGATAAATACATTTAAAGGAGGAATATGCACATTCGAAACAAACTCTAGTACTCAACGGCTTGTGGTTCGAGCTTGCTTTGGGTTTCCAAACCACCACTAACCTACAAAATCAACTGCACATTCTTGTGATGACAAATGTTATAATTGCATTAAAAAAAGCACTTAAGAGGTTGGATTAAGATCCTCGCACAACATAGTTCCCTGTAAAAAGCAGTTACCGACACCTTAGAAAGATTCCACCAAAAAGTCAGATTAAGATCCTCGCACAACATAACATAGTTCCCTGCAAAAGGCAGTTACCGACACCTTATACTACCTACATAAATGAGGAAAAAAAAAGAGAGAAGTTCAAAATTTGGGTTTTTTTATCTGTTATGGTTCTCTCCTCATTGACAGTCTTGACAACACACATCTAGTACTCAACGGCTTGTGGTTCGAGGTTGCTTTGGGTTTCCAAACCACCACTACTAACCTTCAAAATCAACTGCACATTCTTGTGATGACAAATGTTATAATTGCATTTAAAAAAGCACTATAAAACCATGACAAACAAAAAAGATGAAAAAAAAAAAGGACGACCCCCACTATCCCATGAAAACATTCAGGAGAGTTAAATGAGAATTGCATGAACATACGGAATCCACGTGAAAGTAGGTTAAGATGCCTCTCACAACATACTACCCTGCAAAACGCAGTTACCTACATCTCAGATTACAACCTATATAATGTGACAACTAGAAAATAATTTCAAAAAAATCGTGTTTCTTTCCGTTTTGATTCTCTTTGCATTGACAGCCTTGACAACACCCAACCTGTTAGCAGCAACACCACCACCAAGACAACTAGAGATCACCCAAATGGCAACTTAAGGATAAATTTATTTAAAGAGGAATAGACATAATCAAAACAAACTCCAGTATTCAAGGGCTTGTGGTTTGATCTTCCTTTGGGTTTCCAAATTGTCACATCGCCACCCCTATCCTAGAAAATCAATTGCACAATCATGTGGTAGCAAAGGCTAGAATTGTGGGGAAAAAAAGCACTCTTAAGACATGAAAGAAATCAGAAAGATGAAAAAGATCCTTTATCCCATGGGGCCAAGCTAGAGAGCTGCATGAACATAAGGATTCCACGTCGAAGTAGGCTAAGATGCCTCCCAAAACATAGTTCCCTACAAAAGGCAGTTACTTAATCTAATACCTATAAAAATGAGGGAGACACTATAGAAATACAAAATTGGGTTGATTATCTGTTTGTATACACTTTGCATTAACAGTCTTGACAACCTGTCCTGTTAACAACAAGAAGGAGACGGCAAGAGATCACCCAATAAGCAAAACAACATAGTTCCCTGCAAAAGGCAGTTACCGGCACCTTAGACTACTATCCATATAAATGAGAAGAAAAAAAAAAAAAAGAGTAGTTCAAGATTTGGGTTTTTTATCTGTCATGATTCTCTTCTCAATGACAGTCTTGACAACACATGTCCTGTTAAAAACAGGAACAAGGAGACAGCGAGAGATCACCCAATAAACAACACAAGAATAAATATATTTAAAAGGAGAAATATGCACAATCAAAACAAACTCTAATATTCAAGGGCTAGTGGATTCAGCTTGCTTTGGGTTTCCACATCACGACTTCTAACCTACAAAATCAGTTGCACCTTCTTGTGATGGCAAATGCAAGAATTGCATTAAGAAAAAGGCATTATAAAACCATGACAGATATCAAAATGATGAGAAAAATAAAATCCAGACGAAACCATTCAAGAGTTCTGCATAGCACATTCGGAATCCACATGAAAGTAGGTTAACATGCCTCTCATAACATAGTAGCCTGCAGAAGACAGTTACTACACCTTAGACTACAACCTGTATAAGGTGACAAAAGCAGCAGCGGCAGCAACATCTAGACACCCAGAAATTATCCAATAGGCAACAACAAGGATAAATATATATTTAAAGAGGAATAGACATACCCAAAACACACTCCGGTATTCAAGGACTTCTGGTTTGATCTTATTTTGGTTTCCAAATTGTCACATCACCACCTCTATCCTAAAAAAAATCAAGTGGTAGCAAATGCTAGAATTCCAAAAAGAATGCACTATGACAAATCAGAAAGATTAAAAAGACCCTTTATCCCACATAGCCATGCTAGAGAGCTGCGTATCATAGTAGGCTAAGATGCCTCTCAAAACATGGTTCCCTGCAAAAGGCAGTTACCTATCCTTAATCCACCATCTATATAAATATGAAATACTTGATAGAAATAACAAAATTGAGTTGATTATCTGTTTTGGTTCACTTTTGCATCAATAGTCTTGACAACACATGCCTGGTTAACAAGAACAATGAGTGAAAGAGATCACCCAATAAGCAACACAATAATAAGGAAAACGAAAAACGAAAATACATTAAAGGGGGAATAGACAAAAAAACAAAACAAACTCAGGTACTGAAGAACTTGTAGGCTTGAGCTTGCTTTGGATTTCCCATCTCCACTTTTCTATCCTAGAAAGTCAATTGCACCATCTAGTTATAACAAATGATAGATTTGCAAAAAATGCACACCAAAAAAATGACATAAATAAGAAAGATTAAACCCTTCCCATAAAACCAAGCAAGAGAGCTGCATGAACCTACAGATTCCACCTAAAGTAGATTAAGTTGCCTCGTACAACATAGTTCCCTGCAAAAGGCAGTTACCGATACCTTAGACTACTACCTATATAAATGAAAAAAAAGAGGTTGTTAGAGACCAAAATCTCTAACACCAACTCAATCACAAAACAGAGTCCTGCACCTTAGCAATCACGCAACCACACACACTTCAATAATAAAACCAGAACAGAACCAACACCACAGCAGAGAACAAACACACACAACAGTGATAGAATAGGAATAGAGATGAATGTAGACGAATATTAGTAACTGTGTATATTGATATACTAGACTTCGAGGGCTAGCAACCTCCCTACAATGGCTAGCTTCGAGGGCTAGCAACCTCCGCAGTAGCAACTCCTAGATCATAACCGAATACCCCACCTCACCCCTCTCACACCCTTTTATTCTATTTCGTGTAACTAACTCTCACATGCTAATTCTTCTGGAACCTACTGTCTGGAACCAAGTCTCAACAGTCTCCCATCCGTATTTTGTAACAAGAAGCCTTGATCTCAAAAGGTGGAATCGTCCACTCTAAGCGCCCCCACACTCTGGCCCAACAGAGTTGTGAGGGGAGTAAATCATGGTCTGATCTCAACCAGTTTCTCAGAAGGATGGCCAGAAGCCTTAATCTCAAAAGGTGAAATTGCCCACCCTAGGTGCCCCCACACTCTAGCCCGACAGAGTTATGAGGGGGTAAATCATGTTCTGATCTCAGCCAGTTTCTCAGAAGGGTGGCCCAACGCCGGTGCGCACAAGGAGTCACCGCATTGGATGAACTCTCACACTGCCACTAACGGGACTTGAACCTAAGGCCTTGATCTCAACTTACCCTTCCAATGACCAACTGAGCTACCCATGCGGGCTTGTAACAAGAAGCCTGACAAAGCACCTTGTGATCAAGATATGCTCAAAAAGATAGGACATGACTTGTCGTAGGCAATCTATTGCTCTTGGACGTTGAATAGACATCCTAGCCATGGTCATCAACTTAACCGCCTGCTCAACGCAAAATATTAACAGAAAATGTAAGTAATAATCTTGGTATTAGGGATGTCAACCGATTTTTCCATCCCTACTTGGTATCACGAGAACAACAAACTTGCAGACAACGAACGCAGCTAAAATACTAACTCTGTTTAGATAAGCTGAAAACCTAACCCACATTTCTTCCCTCCTCCGAAGAAAAGAACATTTCGTGATTGCATAAAAAGCAAAAATGTGAAAAGGTACTTTCCAAATGTTCATACTTGTGCTACAGCATTGAGGAAAATTCAGGCGCATAGCTTGCTAGCTTTAGCTGACCATCCAATTCATACAATATCGAGCAAATCTCATCAGAAGATTGGTGAGATTTATCAGATGCTGCAAACCGATATATTTTTCTTTCCATCTCAATCCAACTGGCCCCAGGGCACGTCTTTTCTATCCGTAGATTCTTCATGGTTACTCTCACTTTTGCAGCTTCACCCCACCTGTTAACTTCAGCGTACATGTTAACCAGAAGGCTGTAATACCCACTATTCCCTGGTTCCAAAACCATCAAGTTGTCGACAGCGATTTGGGCAATCATTAAGTTCCTGTGAAGTTTGCATCCTCCCAGCAAGGCACCCCAGATAACAGCATTTGGTTCATAGCTCATATTTTTTATCAACTCCAGTGCTTCTTCAAGTAAGCCAGCTTTAGCCAATAAATCAACCATGCAACCATAGTGTTCAATTTCAGGAGGGATGGAATAATCACATATCATACTCTCAAACTTTCTACGGCCTTCTTCAACAAGTCCTGCGTGACAGCAGGCTCTCAAAACACTAATGAACGTAACACCATTTGGCTTAATCTTCTCCCATTCCATCTTTACAAACATTGCCAAGGCTGCTTCTGCATACCCATGAACTGCAAGACCATCAATCACTGCATTCCAACAGAAGAGGTTCTTCTGTTGCAACTTGTAGAACAGCAGAAGGGACCTTTCCAGACTCCCGCACTTGGCATACATATCAATCAATGCAGACCCTATGTATACATCAAGCTTAAACGCATTAGAAATTACATAATAATGTATTTCTTTCCCAAGTTCAAGGGCCCCAAGATGAGCACATGCTGAAATCACAGTTGCCATAGTCACTGCATCAGCTGTAATTCCCATCTTCGTCATCTCGTTAAAAGCTTGCAATGATTCCTTAAATTTTTCATTCTCAGTGTAACACCTGATCATGGTTGTCCATGAAATAACATCTTTCTCAGGCATTTGATAAAACAACTCTTCAGCCAATTCCACGTTTCTTAGTCTTGCATATCCATGAATCAAAGTATTCCAAGTAGCTATGTTCCTTTCAGGCATCACATCGAACAACCTCCTTGCAGAACTCAAATCCCCATTCCGGACAAAACCAGAAATCAATGTAGTCCAGGCAAAAGCATCTCTTTCAGGCATTTCATCGAATACCATCTTTGAATCTTCCATCCTGCCAATGTTTGAATAAAAATCTACAAGAGAAGTTTGAATAAACAAATGGGCTGGAAACCCGGTTCTCCAAATGTGACAATGGACAGCTTCTCCAAACCTCGATTCGGATAACAAGTTACAGGCTTTCACCAACGACGAAAACGTATAACTACTGGGCAAAACTTCCGCTCTTAACATGCTAACATAAATTTCAAGTGCTTGGATTGGCTTATCGAACTCAACAAAACCCCTAATCATTGCATTATAGACAAATACATTGGGATTCTCCATCTGGGAATAGGCTAAAATAGAGTAATCTACACGACTAAAGGAGATACAAGCCGTAATAAATTGATTCACGAAGAAGCAATCTTGATTTGAACTCTTCTTGACCATGGCGGCATATACAGATTCTAGCTCTTTTAAACTGGAACAACGTTTCAATTGGCCGGCTACATTATGAATCTGAGAGGCAGCTACACGAGACTGTCGAAAATGAGGCTTTCGAGTTGAGAAAAGATAAAAGTTTGGTCCAGCTCTCATGTACTCTCAGACTCGCTATAAAACATAAACAGGTTGCTTCTCCACTGATGCTTATTTCAGATTAAGAAGAAGAAGCCAAACAGACAAAGAAGCTTGTGGTTATATCCAAGCTTGTTCTGTCATGGCCAAAGGTAGTGCCCGATACTCGATTTCGGTGCTTGAACAAGTAACTACTCGTTGCCTTTTGGATTTATTATGATAAGAAAACACTTCTTACCATAATGAACCTTACAGAGTGTTTAGTTGCTATCCCTGTTAGTGGAAACTGACCACAAAACATAAAAATTCTCTCACTTTCTTATGTTTAGTTGCTGTCTTCAGAGTTTTGTACTCTATCTCCCCGGATGACAGAAACAAAAGTTTTTGTTTATCTAAAAATTGAAGGACAAAAACATTTGTCCCTGTTTCCAAAAACAAAACACAGCCTTTGTTTTGTTTTTACCCCACTCGTCTCTATGTTGTCTTCTGGTTCTCCAAAGCACGCACCCTTCTCCCCCCTCAACAAAATCACTACTTTCTCTCGACCGTCAAGTCTCGCAGCTTCTCTCTCGCACGCTACCCTTCTTTCCTAACACGTTCGTCTCGGTAGTCAAGTAAGTTTTTTTATTTTATGCTGAAAAAATGTCGCTCTTCTTTACTTGACGTTTTTCTCTCTTTCCTAGTCTTTGTTTGATTCGTTATGTGTTTACTTCATTTTTCGTCTCCTTCTTTGTCTTAAAAGTATGTGAGTGCTGAGAACTGGTTTGAGTTCGTGAAAGGTTTTCTTTGATTTGTTGAGTTACGGTCCATTTACTTTCTGGGGTTTCAAGTTTCTTGCTTTTGCTTTCGGGAAGAAGGATCTTATTGTGAGATTTATTTACTTTTCTGTGTTTTGATGGTTCACGAATTTCAGAGGGGATGATATGAACTGGTTTGTAGACTGAT
>JANZLC010000009.1:544741-560666 GCA_026413385.1 Erythroxylum gracilipes
ATATATTATGGAAATCATTTTATTATCAAAATAAAAGAATATCATCATGCTAATATTATGAAATTTTTTAAATGACACAATTTACAAAAAATCTAAATGAAACTATCAATTATAGCTAGAGAATGGAGAATAAATATTGAAGTTGACTAAATAGGAAGAGACATTTAGAACCTGTAAAAAAATATACACGTAAATAATCATATCTTAAATTATCAAAAATCAAAGAAATCACATGAAAAAAATAAGTAAATCAAGAAACAAAGATTAAAGATAACAAACTCGTAGTAGAGAAAAGGGGATAGCTAATTATTATAATTAGGGTCGTCAATAGTTTGCACTACTTTGTATATATATAGAAACATTATTGTGTAAATTATGACTGATAATGTTATAATTGTATAAATGAATATTAAACACTTGATAACCATTAATTAAATATGCCTTTATCATCGATTTTTTTTGAAAAAATTCAATTAAATGATTGGTCTCCTTTGTACTCGTACTTTTATTAATATTAAAAGAAAATATAAGATAAGATAATATCATAAAGAATAAAGAAAAATTGATATATCATAAGGAATATAATTTACCTTTATTATTTTCATCATCTAACCAACTTCAGGCATATATTAGACTTCTATATTACTAGAATGAAGTTGAGCATGATGAAGATTAATTATTGGATTACTAGTACTAAAAATAGACTCTAAAGCAATAGTAAAATAGGTAATTGCTAAAGATCTTGTGTAATTACTAGCATGATCGAAAAATCACTTATATATATATTTGTACCATAGCAATACATCAAACTCTACACCTTCAACTTTGGCTATACAATCTACCATCAAAATTTTGTCTAACTCTATCATATTATAAAAAGTCATAACCCATTTTTCTTTCATGAATTTTACAAAATGAGGGTTTCACACTGGTCTTAAAAGAAGTTGAACCAAAACTTGGAGCCGAACTGTTGTGATCATGATTTGTTTTCGAATCTTAGTTGATAATCATTAAACAAATCATTCCAAAATTATTTAATGATATCAACATGATCTTGAGCTCAATCACTATACAACATGTCATATTAAAAACTATCTCCCTCCATCTTGTATCTCAAGTCTAACGTATAAATGACTGCCATAACATGTCCTACTATATACCAACAATAATTGAGCTTCTCCTTCATCTGCTCTGCCATAATCCGGATCACCTTATTAGAATCAAATATCCAATTAGATGAAGTTTTTTTTTAATCTTGTACACATTGCTAAAGCAACTGTATAAAGTTGGATATTGTATTCCTAACGGCAACTTAACAGTAGTGTAAAACATCTTTAAATTCACACAAAGTACTTTAGTGAACTCTTCTTGCTCTTCTATAGAAGGCAAGTATATTGAGAATCTCTTTGTCTTCGCTTGGTAAACACCTCAACATTCTAGGTTTCTAATTCCAACATCTTGAAGGTTAATTTCCATTTGGTAAGACATCCATTACAAACTTTCTGTTACACAAAATGCATAGTTATCGTGCAATTTCTTCAAAATTTTCATCTCTTTTGGGTATTGTGCAGTTTCTTCAAAATTTTCATCTCTTTTGGGTGTTGCACTCCAATACTACACTATCTCGGATCAACTCTACCACTTCCTTTATCACCTCCAACCTATGCTTCACAGTCAAAATCATAATATGCATAAAAGAACGCATATGGAACAACCTCCTGCCAATTAACAAGCTCCTAACTTGTAACTTCTTCAACTTTTCAATCGTCACATCATTTATGATATAATTGTCAATTGTATGGTGGACAATTTGGAGTTAATATTCTAATCCATTAAATAGTCAATTAACACAGTTATTAACCTTTCCCTTGTATGTGATGCCGACACATAAATAAACTTATCATTTACAAATATAAACAAAAATCAATCATAACATAATAAACAAATAAATGATGACAATATTAAATAATATAATTTGCCTCAGTAATTAACTACGTAGAGTTTAGTCATTGTCAATATAGTGTACCGACACGTTATATAACTTATCTTTTGGTTATTAGCTATCCATATGTTTGATGTAATGGCAACCAATCCTTTAATGCTCGATAACATTTTTAATATTTGTTTCTTTTAATCCTCATATATCTTGAAATTTTCTTTTTGGAAAGTATTATGAGTTAGTATCTTGAAGGTCAATTAGAGTGAGGTGAGAAAAATACTAAATGACTATAGAGAGTAAATGTTCATACTAACTAGCAAAAACTTTAATATGTTGATGTTATAAATTGTAACAGTTATTTCATTCTTCCTTCTTATTAGGTTAGAGGGTTAAAAATGTTTATCCTCTTGATACAAGCTTCTTTTTATTACACGATTCCATATGTCTCTTTAAATGAGAGGTTTCACCTTTTGAACTCTTAACCAATATCTTGTGACAATATTTTTGTTAGACCTTCTCTATTCCTTCCATTGATCTAGTTTTATTAAAGTGATTCAAACTTCACTTCTTAATGAGCCTACTCCTTCAACATGACTTGTTTCTTCACTTGGTATTGGATTAGACTAAGTTTACTAACCTCTACTTTCAGTCCTTAGTGCAAAGAATAGCAAATAAAATCATGAAATGTCTTATAGATATTATTGTCAATTGTAACGCATACTCAACTAAAAATCTGAAGAATACTTTGCACTATTAGTCTTTTCTTGCAATCTAATGCATTTAGAATTAAATCATCTTCTAAATTATGCAATAAGTTTAGATCACTCCCCAACACTTCTCATTTAAGATAATTTGTTTAAGAAGTGATTCATTCTTACCTCTTTCCTACCGACTTTAGAATGTAAGCAATATACAAATTAGAGATATGATTTTTATATTATAAACTTTGCAATTCATATTACATAAATGCAGACTCTGGGTGTTATATGGAAATGGATAGGAAGTAATCACATAAATTCTGATTTTTTTTAATAAATGAAGTTTAAGTAATCATAATGTAATAATTTATAGAACTTGATCACCATTTTCTGCTACAATTCTTTACTGGATATTATTACTAGTTCACCATGCATTGCTTTAACAAAAAATACATATCACATTATCTTCATTACCGGGGTAGGAATCTAATAGTCCAATAATAATTAGGTAATAGTCCATAGCTTTCGCCTGCTCCATCTTAAAGGCATCTTATACCATGAACAGAGTCACTAAAACTACCTTAAGGACCACAACTTCAATAACCCCATAAATGGTGTGTGCTACTTCCACCAATGAATTTTCACTACTTATCATCTCATACTTGTGTAAGGAAAAAGAGAGTGAATCACATAAACATAAAAGGAAGAAAGCTTTTGATAGTTGCTATTAAACACTGATATTTTGACTAAGATGATTACTAAAAACTTGGAGGAAAAATGTTGATTTTCTAGGACAAAGCTCTCCCCTTATATAAAAACGTGAATCATTGTTATCCTTATTAATAAAATTTTGATGTGAGAAGAAGGCAACTTTGATAGGAGACAAGGAATTCTTCATCTGTAGTTATGTTGATTGAGGCTTTGGTTATTTTTTTGATTTGGTAAATGTATGCTAGACGTTTCGTGTTGCTGGAATGGTTGTTGGAGAAATTGTGTTACTGGGTTGATGAGCTAGGTTTATAAGGCTTCTTCATAGGAAGGTAGTAGAGGAGTGTTGTTGGTAGTGTTTGCTACACGGTTTGCTTTAGTCTCCTTTTGAACTTACTTTACCTTATTCCTTTTGGTAGGTAAGAGATTTCTGTTTAGAAAATCTCTAGTTATGTACATAACATTTTCTTATTTGTATAAAAATTTTACTGATTTATCAAAATTTTTTTGATGTGTTTGCTACAGTTGAAGGTAGAAAAAGATAACAAAAAATAATAAGAGGTAAAAGCAGAATTTTTGGGTAACATCCACTGAACTCAACTTAATCCCATCTATAAATTACCTAACTTTTTATGAATAATCTAAGCTAAAGTTATCTAAGTTTCCAAATTCCAACCTTAATACATATAGTTCCCTATTTCTTTCTATATGAATTAAAGTAAGAAGGATAACTTAGAATACAGGGACAAAAATTCCCTTTTAAGCAAACAAAAATTCACCCACCTAAGAAGCAACACAACCAACACAATGATTAAGGGCAGAAAGGATAAAGACAAACAAAATTTGAATCAAGATTCAATCTAAATATAAATCTAAAGGCAATATAAACTAGGAAATACATAGAAAAACACAAAAAAGAAGAAAATGGGCTTACATTTGGTAGGATACCGGGATTGTCATACTTTCCACTACAAGGAGGTTTTTGTCATTAATAGAGATTCATCAAGCTTTTTGCAACGAGGAGGAGGAATGGAGCCGAAGGAGTGGATTATTGGATCAGATAAAGGATGAAATTTCATAGGAGGACTGCCATATGTGATGTGCCTACGTCTATGTTTCTAGAGTCAAAGAAGGAAGATACACCTAGCCTAAATGATGCTTTTATAGCATAAAATTGTGTAATTTAATACTTTTAAAGGTATAAAGTAAAATGACATTCTTTTACATTTAGTAAAATGATATCTTTTAAGACAATAAATAGGTATTTTGAGTTGGGATCTTAAAGGTCAATTAGAGTGAGGTGAGAAAAATACTAAATCTATTGCCATCATTTATGGAGAGTAAATGTTCATACTAGCTAGCAAAAACTTTGATCTGTTGATGTTATAAGTTGTAACAATTATTTCATTCTTCCTTCTTATCAGGTTAGAGGGTTAAAAATGTTTATCCTTTTGATACGAGCTTCTTTTTATTATACGATTTCATATGTTTCTTTAAATGAGAGGCTTCACCTTTTGAACTCCTAACTAATATCTTGTGAAAATATTTTTGTTCGACCTTCTCTATTCCTTCCATTGATCTAGTTTTATTAAAGTAATTTCAAACTTCACTTCTTAATGAACCTACTCCTTCAACATGACTTGTTTCTTCACTTGGTATTGGATTAGAAGTCTTTGCTAGTTTACTCTTCAATTTCGGATTATAACTCTCCACCCAAGGAATATTCTCATCCATTTGAAAAAATCAACATATATGATTATATAAGTTATTCATTTACATTTACATGTATATGTACACTTTTGATAAACATTTATCAATCAAAATGATGATGATGATGATGATGATGATGACGGTGGCTACAATGATGATGTGAGATCCCACATCGGTTGGAGAATGAAACGAAGTACGTCTTATAAGGGTACAGATACTTCTTCCTTACAGACGCATTTTCTATGGCCTAATGAACTGGATCCCATCAGAACTCCGAGGTTAAATGTGCTTAGGTAAGAGTAGTTCTAGGATGGGTGACCTCCTAGGAAGGCCTCAGGAAAAGCAAAATTGTGAAGGCTTGGCTAGGCCAAGGCCCAAAACGAACAATATCTGTAAGCGAGTAACCTGGGATGTTACAGGTGTTATCAGAGCCGGTACCCGAACCATTGTGCCAGCTAGGCTAGACCCCAAAGAGGGCAGGGCCCTAAGGAAGGTGGAGAGTGTGAGATCCCACATCGGTTAGAGAGGAGAACGAAGTATGCCTTATAAGAGTACAAATACCTCTCTCTTATAGACGCGTTTTCCATGACCTAATGAACCAAATCCCATCAGAACTCCGAAGTTAAATGTGCTTGAGTGAGAGTAATTCTAGGATGGGTGACCTCTTGGAAAGGTCTCAGGAAAAGCAAAACCGTGAGGGCTTGGCTGGGCCAAGGCTTAAAGCGGACAATATCTATAAGCGGGTGACCTGGGATGTTACAGATGAAGATGAAAGAATAATCAAACTCTTAAATGAAATTAATCATGGATCTGTTATGATCTCTAAGTGAATTATGATCAAATCCTCAGTTTTTTATTTCTAACAACTTTAGCTAATGAGAGTAGTTTATTTGTAGCTATCCACTATGTTCCCTTTCTATAAAATGTTAAGTATACATAACATTGCCACTAAGTTTACGAACCTCTACTTCCAGTCCTTAGTGCAAAGAATAGCAAATAGAATCATGAAATGTCTTAGAGATGTTATTGTCAATTGTAACACATACTCAACTAAAAATCAGAAGAATACTTTGCACTATTAGTCTTCTTTTGCAATCTAAGGCATTTAGAATTAAATCATCTTCTAACTTATGTAATAAGTTTATCTCTCTCCCCGGCACTTCTTATTTAAGATAATTTGTTGAAGAAGTGATTCATTCTTACCTCTTTCCTACCCACTTTGGAATAGAAGCAATATACAAATTAGAGATATGATTTTTATATTTTAAACTTTGCAATTCATATTGTATAAATGCAGACTTTGGGTGTTATATGGAAATGGATAGGAAGTAATCACATAAAGTCTTATGAATTAACCTGGAAATTTTTTAATAAATAAAGTTTAAGTAATCATAATGTAATAATTTATAGAACTTGATCACCATTTTCTGCTACAATTCTTTGCTGGATATTATTACTGGTTCACCATGCATTGCTTCAACAAAGTACATATCACATTATCTTCATTGCCGAGGTAGGAATTTATTAATCCAATAATAATTAGGTAATAATACATAGCTTTCGACTGCTTTATTTTAAAGGCATATTATACCATGAACAGAGTCACTACAACTACCTTAAGGACCACAACTTCAGTAACCCCATAAATGGTGTGTGCCACTTCCACCAATGAATTTTCACTGCTTATCATCTCATAGTTGTGTAAGGAAAAAGAGAGTGAATCACATAAACATAAAAGGAAGAAAGCTTTTGATAGCTGCTATTAAACGCTAATATTTTGACTAAGATGATTACTAAAAACTTGGAGGAAAAAATGTTGATTTTCTAGGACAAAACTCTCCCCTTATATAAAAACGTGAATCATTGTTATCCTTATTAATATGAATTTGATGTAATTGCTACAGTTGAAGGTAGAAAAAGATAACAAAAAATAATAAGAGGTAAAAGCATAATTTTTGGGCAACATCCACTGAACACTTAATCCCATCTATAAATTACCTAACTTTTTATGAATAATCTAAGCTAAAGTTATCTAAGTTTCCAAATTCCAACCTTAATACATATAGTTCCCTATTTCTTTCTATATGAATTAAAGTAAGAAGGATAACTTAGAATACAGGGACAAAAATTCCCTTTTAAGCAAACAAAAATTCACCCACCTAAGAAGCAACACAACCAACACAATGATTAAGGGCAGAAAGGATAAAGACAAACAAAATTTGAATCAAGATTCAATCTAAATATAAATCTAAAGGCAATATAAACTAGGAAATACATAGAAAAACACAAAAAAGAAGAAAATGGGCTTACATTTGGTAGGATACCGGGATTGTCATACTTTCCACTACAAGGAGGTTTTTGTCATTAATAGAGATTCATCAAGCTTTTTGCAACGAGGAGGAGGAATGGAGCCGAAGGAGTGGATTATTGGATCAGATAAAGGATGAAATTTCATAGGAGGACTGCCATATGTGATGTGCCTACGTCTATGTTTCTAGAGTCAAAGAAGGAAGATACACCTAGCCTAAATGATGCTTTTATAGCATAAAATTGTGTAATTTAATACTTTTAAAGGTATAAAGTAAAATGACATTGTTTTACATTTAATAAAATGATATCTTTTAAGACAATAAATAAGTAACATATCACGCTTTGAACTATGCTAGGCCAAGCTGGAGATTCTGATTTCGATTTCGATTTCGAGCTTGAGCTCGAGCCCGAGCTTAATTTGAAACCAAAAATTTTGAAAAAAAAAGTACAAGCCTAACTTGAAGCTCGATCAAATCAGGCCAGGCTCATTAACTTCGAGTCAGCCCAAGCTTAAATGCCAACCCTGATGAAAAGAGGAATAATCATCACCTAAACCATAGAGGACGAAGTTAACAAGATCATCCTTAGACACTAGGTTCAATGTAGAAGCGAGGATGTCTGCCATTGCTCTTTTTCTTTTCAATACATTCAAGGATCGACAAGGACCCTTCCTCTAATTATTGAAGATGCTACCTCATTTGTATAACTTACGCTATTGATTTTAACTGAAGGATTCTTTAAAGAGTCACCCAAAAATCTCGTATGGTTAAGACTTGCATAATGTTAGAATGTGTTCGGTGATGGTGCTTCTAAGCCATAGAAGAAGTAACTTATCCTTCTTTCTTAAGGTAAGATAATCAAAATCCGTTCTAGGTTATGGTGGCTGGCCATCAATCCCATCATGAATTTGGATTGGTCGACTGACTTCGATCATAAAGTTACTAAATCAAAATCCTCGAGCTTAGGTGTCAATCCTAATGGAAAGAGGAATAATAAACAGCAATACCATAAAGGATGAAGTTAACAAGATTATCCCCAAGCACTGGTTCAATGTAGAAGTGAGGATGTCTACCATTGCTCTTTTCGTTTCATTCTATTCAAGGGTCAACAAGAACCCTTTTCTCTATTGATTAAAGGTGCTACCTCATTTGCATCACTTATGCTTTTGATTTCGAATGATTTTTTTTTTTGCAAGAGTCACTCAAGCAACTCGTGCGGATAACACTTGCATAATGTTACTAAGAATGTGTTCGGTGATGGTGCTTTTGATCCATAGAAGAACCAACTTATTTCTTAAGGCAATCGAAATTCGGTCTAAGTTGTAGTGGTTGATCATCAATCCCATCAAAACTTTGGTCATAAAGTTATATAAATCAAAAGCCCCAAGTGCGTATTGCACAGTACTACTTTATAAGTAGTGGTTTTCTCTTTCGAACTTGATAGACAATGCAGGAAAAAAGGTTATTCCTAGTGTGTTAAAGGTAGTGAGAAGAACTTAGGTGAAGTATTGACTTTTTGCGAAGTTTTTAGTTGACTGAAACAAGCACAGGCGAGGTGTGATATTATAGAGTCTATTCTTTACTTCTAACAAATGTTTTACAGTTTGTTACTATTAACTTCTCTTATTTCAGTACAATTATGTAATATTGCAAACACCATTTGTCTTTGTTGCTAGCAATAACAAATTGATTTGTCAAATTGATTTGTCTTTGTTGCTAGCAATGACTGTTTAATTTGTTCAAAAATCAACGAACCAAACAACTCATAGTATTATGCGTGCTGTTAAAATGAAAGATATGCCAACCATCTTTTTTATACGATGCTTTACATTTTGATAACATAAATGCATCATTTCAAGATGGTGCGAAGAAGGTTTGTATTTAGTGTAGCCATAGGCACTAGTCTTAAATGTTCTGGTACCATAAAAGAGAGAAAATAAGCTGAGAGAAAGGGACAACTTTTCCATTGTATGATGATGTTAGGAAGGCACATTTACTTATTGCAACAATCATAGGATCCGACAACAAACATAACATAGCAGTTTCCATGTGGAATACGTAACGTTATTCAATTAATTTAGGGCCAAACAAGGACGAGTTGGTTCTTATGATCAAGCGGGCTCTGCTATCCTTTTGGCTTCAAGTGTCTTCTCGTACTCTTCAATCGACCTGAACAGCTCCGAAAAGTTGCCCTTCCCAAATCCTCCACACCCACCTTTCTGATACTCTCTCCCTGTCTCGTCCTTAAGCATGCAACCCACTCTCTGTATTATCTCTATAAATATTGTTGGCCTGCAACACCACACACCATCATTTATTTACATTTTACTGCATAACATGATGATAAGAACAAGACAAGAGCTTAATACTTCATTACCTATCCCCAATTGGCTTAGTGAATATCTGAAGCAAAGTACCCTGATCATCCCTATCCACCAAAATCCCCAACTCCTCGCACTCTTTGATCTGATCGTCACTTAAAACATCACCAGCCCTGTTCTTCAAGTTCTTGTAATAAGTTGGTGGAGGAGACGGCATGAACTCAAACCCACCAACCCCACTTCTCTTCCTCATCTCCCTCAGTGTCCTAAATATGTCCTCACTCACAAGAGCCAGATGTTGAAGACCAGCCCCCTCATTGTGCTCCAGATATGTCTGTATCTGACTCTTCCTCTTTGTCCCAAACACAGGCTCGTTCATCGGCAGCAGCACTGTCTCTTCGTTGTTCGCCAATACCACCGAGTTCAATCCACTCTCCGCGGTCCCCACATCCTCCGCCGTAAACTCTGCGAACTCGTGGAAACCCGTGAATCCTTTCACGTACGAGACCGCCGGACCTAGCTCCGGCACGTTTCCCACCGCGTGGTCCAGCCGCCGAATTCCGTAGTCCAACGGAAACGAGGTTGCTTCGTCTGGGCACTCGAATTTCGGCAAGAACCAGATGTCGGGGTCGCTGCTAGGGTTAGCGTCCCCATTCTTGTAACTCACGTATCGTAGAACGACGTCCCCATAGAGATGAACTTCGGCAATGACGGCACGGTTGTCGAGGACGATGGGCTCCGTCGAAGGCTTTGCCCCGTGGCTGACGCTGGTGGAGAAGGCGATTTCCGCGTCATCGACTTCGATTGCAACAGCACGGACGGCGAGGCCGTGTTTGGCGGAGAAGTCACGGCAAGTGCGGTGGTCGAAGGAGGGAATCGAGGCGGTAGGCTTGTTGGTGTCGGCGATGGACGGGGAGTAAGGGGCGGTGAAGAGGAAGCAGAGGTCACCGGAGCGAAGGAGGTAGGAGGCGTGGGTGTCGTTGCCGGTGGAGAGATCGGATTTAGCGACGAGGGGCATTCCGAGTCCCCAAGAAAACCGACGTGCCGTATTGGTAGCATCGCTGCACCAGAACTCGACGTGGTGGAATCGCTTGACCTTGAATCGGTCGGAGCGGGGGTTGGTTCGGACAAAGTTTTTGAACCCGACGAGCTTGTACCCGGAGTCCGGGTGGGTTTCCTGTTGCCTGCCCACAGTCATGATTGGAGGTTGAGGTTAGTTCTAGTTCATAGATGGAAACTTATTTAAAGAAGTCCTCCAAGTGGTTACGCTAGTTCCACTTGCTAACGTGGCAATGTGTGCGAACTGATGCATGCCGCGATAAGTGTTCATGACGTGTCATGGCTTCCTATCATGTTTATCAATTACACAACAGCAGCGCCATTCTCAGCCCAGGATTGGCCTGATTCATGTTGCTTACCTCGGAACAGTAAAACTAGTTTTAATTGACGATGACCATGGGCATGGAATGGAAGAAGAACTGGAATTGACCTTGGAAGATGAGAAGGGAAAATACGTATAAAAAGACCAAAGCCTAAGGCCAAGGTTTTGGTTTCGGTGCCACTAGAGCACATGGAGGAGGCTTGCAACAAAGTGGCAAGGATCCGTCCGCTCAAATTACCAAGTAAACTGCAGACGGCATGATTCATGGATCTGCCTGCTTTGTTAATGGATGTCAAACAACTCGAGGATTAAACAATCACAGCAGTGGAAATATGATATATGTACTTGGCATGTGAAATCGTCAATACAACATTTTCTGATGACTTGGGGGATTTTTACCTTCATATACAATAATAATGAGACAAATGCTATGACCATTAAAATGGATCGACGCATTATTCACAATCTTTTTTCTTTGATATAAAATAATGTGTTTTTATCATTGTAATGGTATTGAAACTACTTTTGAACTTCGTATAATTATTTAGATTTTTAGTTAAATTATTCAAAGTTATTATAATTAGAGATCTTAAATTTTAATTGGAGTAGTTTGTTGAAAATTTATAGAGTTATACACAAAGATATGATTCATAATCCAATTGCTTAAGTAATTTGGTATCGTTTTACCTTTAACTTGAGTTTTAGGTAGTAAAGTGGTATTAGAGCTACCAGGCTACGATTTGGGTCACCCCACGTCGCAAGCTCGAATCTCAAATCAATCAATGTGGGAATGGAACCGGCTTGTGTCATCAAAATATAAGCAAGCGGAGCGTGGTGGTTGCTTAAATAATTTGGTATCACCTTACCTTCAACTTGAGTTTTGAGTAGCAAAGAAACATCTCATTAACAATATGTTAAAATAAGGGATATTATAATTTATGCTTTTAATAATAAAAATTAATATTGCTAATAATTAACAATTATTTGAAAATAAGATAACCTTTATATGTAATATGAATTCATCAATAAAGAAATAAAATCAAGCAACGTGATTCATTGTGTGTGATTCAAACGGTTCCACTTTAACTATGAGTTAAATTCATTATTTTAACAATAAAATCATAATATTATTAACAAATTTATTAAAATTTTGATTTTGATATTATAAGATACTCAAAATTTCAAAATTAAGAAACTTGTGAAAAATAAGATAACTTGTGTATTATTAGTTCATCATCAAAAAAGTAAAATCAAGAAAAGGTTAAGAATTTAGCAATAACTTTAAAATTTTCTCATAATTCCTTCTTTTAAGAGCTCATAATTCCTTCTTTTAAGAGCTAAAATTTCATTTCATTTCATTAGTTTTTATAGAGAAATTTCATAAACTTGTCCTATTTAAAATTAGGGATCAAAGACGTTGATAAGGATTTTTGAAAAGATTAAGTTTTAAAGTGGATGTTTTGAAAGTTAAAGAAGTTTTCAAATTTTCTGATATGAAACCTTTTAAAAAGTGAAGTTCTTGAGTTTGTAATGTTTTAGGACCCTACTAGTCAAATATTAATTTCAACTTTATCGGAAATTAGTTGGATCAAATACCTTGTTAAGCTGATTAAATAACTTATTTTGATTGTTATTAAACCAAGTGGATTTATTCTTAAGGTTTTGATGATTACAAAATATTATGCTATTAATCTATTTGCCCCGAGTATGATTGGTACCTTAATCTCATGGAAATACCTGTTTAAGCATGGAATTATTCATTTAGAAGATAACACAAAGCTTAAAGCTTTAAGGATTTAGAGGTTAATATGTAACCTTACGTACTTAAAAGGAGCTTTCAAGAAGTTTGCAAGACTACTTGTAGGATTTTTAGAGGTGATTACACAATTAGAAACAAGTTAAGAAGGTTCCATGATAATAAAACAACAAATGACATAAGAAGAACTAAAACATCTACTTAGGAATAACATTATATTCAATTAATTCAATTAACTGACCCCTATTGTAACATCTCACTACCATAGAATATATATCCGAACATCCAGAGGACATTTTACATATCCTATAACAATGGTATGTTAGAACAAACATAATCTCTTAAATGACATCATAAAGAATATACAATACTTAAAATCTCAACACTTTATTTCATTCATTGACAAAAGCTTACATTGTAGTCATTGAAACAAGTATTTACATTCCTTTATACAAAAGTTCTATATAAAAAAGAAACTACAAAATACAATCTATAACTCCTTAAATGTCAGCTGACAAACCTTTGAGTCATATCTTAATGCAACATATTCTTCTAGAAAATCTTAAGAACTAGGTCTTCTGTCTCTTACCTAAAAAGTCACGTTGTAATTTTTGATGAGTTTTGCGAACTCAATAAGTGAATTATAATTGATGATCTTACTCAAGTCAAATACACAAATATCCCACAACCAACCATTTTCACAAACATTTTCCATCTCAATAAGACATAATGAATGACACACATTTCACAAACATTCTTTCAGAACATGTATAACCCAGTCAATCATATTATCATGGCATATCACTTTATCATCAAAATTTCGTAAATGATTTCATAATCATAAATATACAAATGTAGATGCATGTGAGACTTCAGATTCGTTATTATTTGTTGTGATCGAGCGCCTTTCAGATATAGATACAGATACTGGCCCATTGGGCCAGTCAGATACAGAAATCACAGAGCAAAGCTCTACATGCAGAATTCTAAGCTTAAAGCTCTTTCAGACTAGCTACTGATCATAATGCCTTTATCTGAACATGCATTTTATGAAATGCATCAAATAACAGAATATGCCATGAATAACATTCACTTATGATGCACAAACAAAATCTTATATTCATTGGACCTCAGTTCGACATTAAACTTTCATTGAGTATACAAATATCATTTAAAATTCAGATGTAAACAGAACACTTCCAATACATTCCCGAATATCAAACTCCTTGGACCATAAAAGTCCTAAATTAACAAACAAATCACAAATATTTCAATAATTGGAAGTTAAACAGAATAAATCAATCTTAGGAAGATCATCTAGGTTGACTCACAGTACGCTCCAATTATGCTATTGCCTAAATGGTCCGATAGTGTCTGAATGACGTCCGATTTGAGTGTCTAAATTCATACAATTCACACATAATTTACATTACAGAGTTGATGAATCAAATACTTTTCATTTGTGCATATATATACATATGTCATGTTTAATGCATGCTCAATGACTATTCTGGGCATATTTCCTTTATTCACAACTAAACTCATTCATTCATACTTTAAAACTCATATATGTGCCTATTTGGATGGGCTTATTTCAGTAGAGCTTTTGTTAGTAAAGTTTTTATCAGTAAAGCTTTTGTAAGAAGGACTTTTCTAAAAAGCCAGTTGACTGTTTGACTGTCAATTAAAAAATAACTTTTTTAAAAGAACTTCATACAGTAGACTGTTTGGCAACATAAAAATAAAAGAATTTTTTTTTAATTTTAACTATATTTTATTTTGTAATAAAATTATTTATGCATATAAATAATATTTTAAGTATACTAAACAATATGCAAAGTACAATATATTATATTTACGGTTACCTATTTCTTGGATAACCATCTTGTAGGAAATTTTAGAAAACCATCTTGTAGGAAATAATTTAAAGAGGTGTCTCATTTTCTTGTAGAAAGTAAAATTAATATGAAAAATAAATATTAAAACATGTAAAAAAGTTAAATAATATTATAATTTGAGCATTTAACCTAATAAAATTATGAATGGCCATTGAAGCAATTACAATTTTAACTTGCTTTGGAAAAAAGAAACTGGCCATTTGACGTAAAATGTTCTTTCGATTGTGAATCTTAAAAAAGAATGTGCATGATTGAATATTTCTTTCTTCCCTCTTGGAAGACTAGCATTTTGTGAAATTTATTCTATAAATCTTAAACTGTTGGCTCCAAAGAAATACCCCAAATTTTCTAAAAAGTGGAAAAAAATTGGAAAAAATGACAAGATAGCTACAATGTCTGGTTCACACTACAGGATTAAAGTTACATGAACTGGAAGAATAGTAGTTGGTAATTTTGTAACAAATTCAGAATATAAAAGGATGAACTAGAAGAATAGTACATGTCAAAAACACTTGAAAGGTTGATCTTTTTGTATAAGCTAAACGTTGAAAGGTGTAACATACTGCATAAAATAAAAAAAAAGGGAATGCATAAAGAATTTTATATCTGAGTTATAATTTTTTAATTGAATCAGACATTAGCCTCGCAGGCTTCCATGTCTGAAACCTCATAAAGAAAAAATAAAGTGGAAATATCACTTTAAGAACAAACATCCAACTCATTATGTAGGGAGCCTATTGTGTGAACCAAGACTTTCAAACTTATAAATCTGGAACATATGTAGTCACCACATTATCGAAATTCTTTATCTGTTAAAAGTTTTCTCAGCTAGTAAATTAGAAACTACAAGCAAGAAATGATACAACCTATCAGTAACTTAGGGATAACATTCAGAAATAGTTGGTAAATCTTTATCCAACAGGCTGCATGAGAAGTATAACAATTTCAACTCACTAAATTCAAAGTTTGTGGCACACAAAATATAGCCTGAATTTCAGCATGATTTACAATGTATTTCACCGCATCTGGACCAGCAGAGAAAATAGTAATAGATTTTGACATATAAACAAAGGCAGGGATTCTAACAGATGTCTTATTGATTGTTTACAAACCAAGGGTGTCATATAAGGGAACTGATATGTAAGAGTATGCAGAGCAAGCGTGATCAACGATGACCCACTCTGGTCTGTTGACAAAATATAAAC
>JANZLC010000009.1:560766-572283 GCA_026413385.1 Erythroxylum gracilipes
AAAATTCAATTCAATTCTAATTTCATTAATGGAATTCAATTCAATTCATACAGGAATTCAATTCTAAGTGTACCAAATAGCCTGATAAAGATCAGATTGCTACTTACTTATTAGGCTAAAAATTCAGCTCAAAACTCCAGATATACTAGTCCACCAAGTAGGCAAAATTCATCACAAACTCAAGGTTAAAGCAAGGTGATTTTCAGACAGTAAAAATGAAAATCACATTCAGCTAATTTTCTTGGCAATTTGGTAAAGGATATATGTATGGTTTTGGCGTAGAAACTTAGCTATGGTTCAAACAAAATTACAAAGAAAAAGCTGGAGCAATTTTGATGAAGAGAAGTGAGGGAAACATCAGCAATGTTGCTGCTGGAATAACATATATCTTAAGGTATGCTAGCCATTTGTTGCCGCTAATCCACTCATTATGCTATCATTTATCACCTTTTAATTAGTCCACATGTCTCATTATAATTAGTCCACATGTCACACAATAATTGGTCCATTTGTCAATTAATTACTAGTATATTTGTCGCCAATTTAACTATGCCAAATGTCACTCAATTTTAGGCTTAATCATCCTAATTTTCATATATCAATTTTTCTTACCACTTGGAATTTATTTTTTTCTTTCTAGACCAAATGTACATTTAATTCATTAATCTCTCAATCAATAACATTTAATTCCCAATTTACTAATTGAAATTCGAACATACCAAAATTCAAGACATACCAAATCACAATTCACATCATGTTCACTTAACTTCTTTCATACCCCGAAATAAGTCAATTGAGTGCATATGCTATCTTTGTAATGTGTTCACATATAAATTCGTGCATTAATGCTAATGTTATGCATGTATATGCAATACTTAATCTAGGGGTAAACCCTAAGCATATACCGAAAAATAAGATGTCACACATATTGTTGAACCGAATTAAGAGATTGAATTATAAAAGGTGTAATTCATCAATTAACCAAAGTTTTAAGGTTAACCAAATAATATTTCCAGTTTTAGGTATAAGCAATCATATTTTACCCAATATAGAAAGATTTAACCCTAGAATGACTATAAGATCTAAAACAATTATAAATAGGCTTCATAGGTGCAAGAAACAATAATAAAAAGAGAGCTATCAAAGTTTACAAGAGTTACAAGTGAAATCTAGTTATGATTTTTGCAGTGTGGGAAATTTTATTGTAAGTGTGGTATCAGAGTACGGTTTAGGCAGTTCTGACTAATAAGAGTCTAGTAATATGTGATATAGTTTGGTGTTTGTGTTGGCTTAATGTAGATGTCCCTGTTTTCTTATAGATAGTAAAGATGGAAAGACCTCGTGAAGTTGAGGAGGAGTCAACTGATAGTGTCAACTGATAGTGTGGTAGGGAGAGATCAATCATTTTTGGGTCCTCCTGAGCCTCCAAGGGATGAAATGCCAGTACCTCAATACCTGGGGAGATGTTTCTAAAGCTCTCCCATGATATGTTGAGATTGATGGATAGAATGTCCATGCCTAAAGCTCCCATAGAAGCTTTGAGAAAGCATGGGGCATAACAATTTGTGTGTGTAAAAGAATAATATAAAGTAGGATACTAGATAGAGTAGATATAAAGGGTTCTGGATTAGATAAAGTGTCAACCCGAAGAAATGGTTACCTATGCTATCTCTCTCCTACAAGGGGCATCTTATGATTAGTAGAAAATAGTTCTACTGCATCCTCAGCTACCTAACCCTTTAACTTGAGAGTTCTTTACCTAAGAGTTCATAAAGAAGTATGTCACATAAGCTTATAAAGTAGCTCAATGGAAGCAATTACTGAATCTAAGACAAAGAAACCTATCTATGGCTGAGTATGAAAAAGAGTTCAGACGGTTCAACAGGTACGCTCTAGAGCTTATTCTGACAAAGGCCTTCCGATGCTGACTATTTGAGGATGGATTGAATGATTCCATCAAAGAGTATTTAGTGGCAGTAACTTCTCTACAACAGGTAAGCTACTATCAGCTAGTTGAAGCAGTTATCAAAGTAGAGAAGCAAGAGACTAGCTTATCTTCAGGTAAGAGAACTTGAGACTTGCAGGGTGCATCCACAGTAAAGTCATTCTATAGCTTCACCACTAAAGGAAGACGTGAGGGGCAGTTCGTGACATCTAATACTAGTAGAGGCTTTTCATTTAGACAGGGAGATGGATCACTAGAGTGTCTACACTGTACCAGGAGGCATTGATGCACATGCAGGTGGTTGACTGGAGCCTGTTTTAAATGTGGGGATATAGATCACCTGATGGCTAATTGTCCATAAGGCTCGGGACATATTAGAGCATCTTAAAGGAGCAGTGGGGCATCCAATTCACCTATTACGTACAGAGGATGTGGTAGGGGAAGAGGTGGACCAAAGCAGCCTAAGACCACTTTGAGCACAGTATCTAAGTTTGTTGATCGTCCTACGACATCAACTGGTCAAGCACGAGCATATGCTATAAAGGCTCGTGAGGAACATGACACCCTAGAAGTTATAGCTAGTACCTTCTCTCTCTTTGATCTTGATATGCATGCATTGATAGATATTGATTCCATTCATTCATACATTTGCACTGGGGAAGTGTGAGGTAGGATGTTATCAGTAGATCGACTAGCCAATGATATATATGTGACTAGTCTATTGGGCCATAACGTATATGTGAACAGAGTATATAGAGATTTCCCTATTATGATCCATGGGAAGCAGTTTGCTGTTGATTTAATAAGGTTACCCTTCTATGAATTTGACTTGATCTTGGGCATGGATTGGTTCTCTAAACACTAAGCTATAGTTGATTGTGGGTTGAAAATAATTGTGCTTAAAGATTTTGATGGTTCAGAGACAAGGATGCATGGTATTCAGTCTAGTCCTTTGACTAATGTAATATCAGCTATGCAATCATTTATTTTGTAAAGCCATTGACATATCTCATTTTGTTATCACCACTACCTTGAAGATGTTCAAAGATCTATTAGGGCTACAAGTGAACTTTAGTAAGAGCCAACTAATTCTATTTAAAAGTTCTTTGGGGGATGCAAATTGACTAACTACGATTTTAGGCTTAAAGGTTAGCAATCCACCTTTCACCTACCTTGGTTGACCAATTTCGACCAAAAGACTAATGTTCAGAGATTGTATTCCTTTGTTGAAAAAGTACAAAGGAGATTGAATCACTGGAACCACAAAGACCTCTCATGTGTAGGAATATTATTATTGATTAACTATAAAGAGGAAGGAAAACAGGAAGAGTTTAAGCTAAAGTCAGTTGGGATGAAGTTTGCTGACTTATCACAGAAAGTGGACTAAGTATTACCAAGATCAACCTAACTAGCAATGCATCATTGGCTAAAATATTCTAGAGACTATTGGAAGAAAAAAGATTCAATATGGTCTAAATGGGTCAAGATATATGTGCTCTAAAACAGAAGTCCATCAGAACCTAACCCCTCTCTAGGAGGGACCTTATTTATGACACAACTACTTAAAATCAAGGACCCCTTAGCTAGCTTTATTTAGTGCAAAATAGGTGATAAGAAGAAAGCATTCCTATTTTTTTCGCAATTAGTGCAAGTAGGGCCCTTTGAACTAATCTAACCTTTATGAAAACTTTCAATACCTTATTAACTCAAAATTCAAGGTATGGATAGTTAGTAATAGCTAAGTGAATTTCCCCCCAGAACTATCTCACCTTATCCTTAATAAAAACCCTTTAGAGGGTATTAAGGACATGTACCTCTAATTCAATCACCTTTCAGGGAAGTTCACTAATTCCTTATATAAGAGCTCATTAGCGCTAGAGATATAGAAGTCAAGTGGCACTAATTCCTTATATAAAAGCTTATTAGAGTTAGAGATATAGAAGCCAAGTGGAGTCGTATAATATGGAACAAATCAATGTTCCCCATGGCCTACTTCCTACTCTGGCTAGTCTTAAAGAGAGGTCTAGCTAGTAAGGACGAACTTTAATTTTTAAACTCCTTAGTCACATGTGTTTTGTGCAAACAGAATTGAGAATATGTCGAACACCTATACTTTGATTGTTCCTGCTCTGACTAGATTTGAGATCATCTTTAGGAGTGGCTCAATATCTGCTACTACATGGAACAAATTCAAAGGATAATAGAATGGCTAACAAAAGACAAATTTGTACTTCAAACTATGAAGGCCATCTTCACAATTGTCCTTAGTTCATGCATTTACAGAATATGGATTGAAAGCAATTACAAGTGCTATAGATAACTTGGGAAGGCGAAGGAAAGCTTGCTTAAGGATATCAAGCTTTGGTGCAAGGAACAACTCTTCCAAGCCTCTTACGGATCCTTGCATGCATTTTGGTTGTACCTGTGTTAATCGCTTAATCATCTTTGTCTAATTTAATAACAAGATAGATCTTCTAAATTGTCTTCATATTTATATTCTCTTAATTTATTTTTTGTTTATAATTTTAAAATAAATTATATTGAAATTAAAATTTTTTAATATCACATCATTTTTATGAAAAATTATATAAGAATTAAACAATATCGAATGAGTTGAATGGTAATTTTTAAATTATTAAAGTTCAAATAAAATTAAATCAATTATAAGATAGATTAATACATTTAATATTATATTATCATGAACAGTCTAACATCATATGGAAATCTATATCCATATTTAAATGTCTAATTTTACCAAACATCTTTAACAAACAGCTAATGCAATTTATTGGTCAAATTAGCTGATATAATCAGCTATCAACAAACAACTGAAAGAATCAGCTAACAGCTAAATGCAATCAGTTGATTGCCAATACATGACCTTAATATTATATTATCATGAATAATCTAACATCTTATGGATTAAATTAGGCATTTGAATATGGATATAGCTTTTTAATCTACCATTTGATATGAATTTTTTTTTTGCTTTAATACATATTAAATTATTACTTGTTATATTCATAAATTTCGAAAGAAAAGATATGAAAACAACCTTAAATAAATAAATGATGACAGAGAAAATAGAAGACGATTATTATTATGTGACGTAAGTAAAGAGGAAAAAAGAGAAAACAATAGAGCGGTACAGGCGGGGATTGTAATGTAGCTACCTGCAAGTCCATGACTACGAAACAAAGCTAAACCTAACAGCCCTCCTATCCATAGTCGTTCAAGGAAATCTCAGAACACTTCAAAGTTTGATCTGTTCTTTGGTTACAGCTTTCATGGCTTCTAATGGTGCTTCTACGGTAAGTTTTTCATCATGCTCTCTCTCTGTTTTTTTTTTTTCTCTATGATTTTGTTTTGTTGACATTTTCGGCGTTGATTCGATTGGAGAAGGAGCAGCAGAGATCAGTTGACCCGGCGAATAGTTTGGAGAGGATCAAACGGCACTTGGCTTCTGGTTCTGGACGCAATTTGTTACAGGGTCCACTTCTCAAGCGATCTGAAACTGTACATCATCCTTACATTTTACCCATTTCTCTCTTCTTTTTTTTTTTGCCTTGATGTTCTTCAAATTTTGTGATCCTTGATGTTTCATTTCAACTTGAATTGGACTTTACAAATCTTTTCTTTTTTGGACTCTGAAAGTTGTTTTTCTTTATTGTGATACGTGATATGCCGGTGGATTTTTGTTTTACTATGGGCATCTCAAATATTCTTTGTTTCTACTCTTTTTTCTCGCATATAAAATGGAATTTCAAGGACAAATATGATCAAAAGATGCTTAGATTAGGAATTAACCGATGTGATGCGTTAGTTGATGCTTGAATTATACAAAAATTGCTCCAGATAATCGTGCTTTTCCTTGACAAGGACTTGTGGATTGCTTAATGAACTGATCCACTGATCCCCACCGAATGTTAGTGTTAGTTTGAGGTATATGAATAATACATGAACATATATGGAGAGTGCATAGGACTTGGCTCATGTGATAACATGCTCGCAATGATGTTTTTTTTTTTTGAAAAGTATGCTCGCAATGATGTTGTTCTCACATATGAGCACTTTTGGTGAGTAAATCACCCTACTATCATGTGCTGCTACATATTAGGGTAATATTTCTCGTTTCCTTTTCAATTGCATCTGTTGCAATTGCAACTTTAACTGTTGGAGAAAGGGAAAAATTAGCTTAGTTTATCCTTTTCTTTGATAGCTGAGGAAATGGAATGAACGATGGGTGATTCTAGACCCAACGACTGGGAAGATGGAGTACAAGTGAGTGCATTTTGCTCATATTCTTATTTTTCTACTTTACTTGATTTTACTGGATGAGACTAATCACTATCTTTACCATTTATTTGCTTGCTTTAGGACTAGAAGAAATGAGCCAATGGTTAAGGGAATTATTCTCTTTGATGCAAATAGCACAATTACAGTTTCACCTGTAAACTTCCAGTAAGATTGTTTATCTTTCTGTATGGCTGTTGTTGGACTCTGATTAACTTCTCCTGTTAACGTTTTGTTTGAACAATTGTTGACCATGTTCTTTGTTTTCACATGCAAAAGTGGACTTCCAAAGTATGATGGCTGCTGCTTGTGTATCCATTTTGATCGAATTTATGTCTTGTAAGATCATATATAAATTGAGTTTGCATCTCTTTTAAGTGGTATGCTATCTTTATCTATTGCAATCAGAATGGTACACATGCATACTTAACAGCATTTTAGACATTGGTACCCCACAGAAGAAGGACTACTTCCTTTGTGCAGAAACTCCTGGCGCAGCTAGAGCTTGGGTAGCAACTTTACAGTAAGTTTTCTTTATACACTGAGCATGGATAATGGTTGGGTTGATGGTTTTTCCCTTTCGTTTGACTATGCAATGGTTCATTGGTGCTATATAGAGTTAAAGTGTCTAAATGAAATGTCTTTTTTCACCCTTAGTCTTTATGCAAGTTTGATAAAGCTTACTGATGTAGAATAGAGAAGAGTATAAGGCAACTAGAGAAGCGGATGGAGAATTTGTGAGGATTAATGGAGAAGATAGAGAGGAGAAGGAAATCAAAGATTTGGAATTTAATGGTTTAATCAGTTGATCATCATTAGGACAATCAGATTATAAGTAGGAATTAGATACATCATCCTCAACTGTATCATTGGATTTTCTTTTTGGTATATTTTCCCAACATGCAAGGAAGAAATAGTTAATATACTTTTGTAGGTTGATTTCATTCTAGTTTGGGAGCCAACATAAAGAGAAAGAAATTGAGCCCATTTACATCCTTGATGTAATATGTTGATGGTGGAAATACTTTTAAACCTAAGCACGTCGTCACAGTATCATATCTGAATTTTTTTTTTTAATTTCCTTGAGTTTATGTTGCACTATATCTGTAATATTGTTTAAAGATCTTTTGATGTTATAATGTTTGACCTCCCATTAATCAGTGCAACACAACTGGTTCTAAAGGCCCACAAAGAGGCTGTGAATTCCTTAAGTGGGAGTGGTTCAGCGAAATTAGGAACTGTTGCTGCTGTAGTTGCTGCTGCAAATTCAACAGCCCTGGAATGCTCTAAAGAAATTGAAGCAGCCATGCAAATATCTCTGAGAAATGCCTTAGGAATGGTAAATAATAGGGCAACTGATGGTCCAATGGACGATCTTACAATCATGAAGGTATTTACTAATTTGCTAGTGTGCTGTTATACTTAATTCTGATTGCTAGCCAATCTTAATGGTCAGTACATCGTTGGGCCAATTGCTGCTGACATATGCAATGCCTTGAAGGGACATGAAGTTTTGACTTAAAAGTATGAAACAACAAACTTCCAACATATATTGAATATTACAAGATGATAACGTAAAGGGGACTGCATTTATGCAAAATATTCTCAGAACTATATGATATTGTTATAGTGTCTATATTTCAGAAAATTAGACAGAAAGCACTTGGGAGAGGTTTTGGGATTATATCTCTTAGAACCACTCAACTCGATATCAACAGGCATTATAAAATTAGCATGCTAGATTTGGAATTCAAGTCTTTAAACTTGAACGGAATATCAATTTGGTGATGTAAACTGGTCTAGGTTCTCCTGAGTTCGATAATAAGGAAAAAAGGTGGACACATTTGTTCACGATCTGTTTAAGTGTTCTCAAATCTTTTATCTGTAGGAGTTGGCCCTTTTTTCTTTTTTCATGCTTTATGGGGTGTGAACCTTCAGGTCCTGGTTTTGCTGATGGAAGGAGGGTATTGTTCTTGCACAGTGTGGTTCATTATCATTACCTTTTGGTACATCAGTACAAGTTAGCTTTCCATTCACAAGTCCACCATATCATAAGTGAATGCTTTATTGTTTTCTACCTGACCTGGCTTGCTACCATTCTCTTCTTGTTCCCATAGAAAAGCTTTATTTTTTGATCATCTGTTCACACTGCTTTTGTTTTACAAGTAAGTATAAAATGCAGGAGACACTAAAGGTCAAGGATGAGGAGCTACGGAATTTGGCTCGGGACATTCGTGCTCGTGATTCAACTATAAAAGACATAGCAGACAAACTGTCAGAGACTGCTGAAGCTGCTGAGGCAGCAGCTTCTGCTGCACATACTATGGATGAACAGAGAAGAATTGCTTGTGCTGAAATTGAGCGTATATCAAAAGCTTCAGAGAAGCAGCTGGACTCATCTATGTTGAAGGTATCAATTATTGTCTTCCCAGTTTTTGGTTGATCAGATCCTAGTTCAACATGCATATCATACAGTTTGTTTTTTGGGATGATCTCCTCCTTTCGCTTCTGCTGACAGATTGAAATGAAAATTGTGATTGAAGTGTTA
Organism: Erythroxylum gracilipes; assembly: GCA_026413385.1. Lineage (NCBI taxonomy): Eukaryota > Viridiplantae > Streptophyta > Magnoliopsida > Malpighiales > Erythroxylaceae > Erythroxylum > Erythroxylum gracilipes. The sequence continues at coordinate 569,553 of JANZLC010000009.1, forward strand.
CAATACCCATATTTATGCTGGTGGTTGATATCACTACTTTAATCTGTTTTCTTTTCCTTTTGGTGGTTTTTACCTCTTTTGCAGCTTTTTTATTTGAACTCTTTTTTAACTCTCATGCTTAACCGAAAAAAAAAGAAAGAAAAAAAATTCTTGTAGCACTGTTGTTGTCGATGGATCATCCAGAGTTAGGGATGGCACTCTTGACTGTAATAACAGACTAATTGGGTTTTCGTTTGTTGCATGCATATAGCTGAAAGAATCTGAAGAAAAGGTCGTGGCCCTTAGTAAAGAAAGAGATCAACTAATTAAACAGAGAGATTCTGCTCTTCAGGAGGCACATTTGTGGCGGACTGAGATTGCTAAGGCTAGAGAGCGTGTTGTGATATTAGAAGGAGCTGTCGTTAGAGCAGAGGAAAGGGTCAGGGTAGCAGAAGCTGATGCTGCAGCTAGAATCAAGGAGGCTAACGAGAAAGAAACAGCTGCTGTGAAGGAAAAACAAGAGCTTATAGCATTTGTGAATATGCTACAGGCACAACTTCAAAGGTTTGGCCTAAAATCCTCTCAAGTGCATATGAAATCCATTCTGCCCCAATCCCTTCTCCACTTTTACTTTGCGCAAGGCTTGCATACTTGAGGAGAAAATAACCCTGTATTCATAATCTGTGAGAGAGTAAGTTATTTTCTGTAAACTCTAGGCAACACATAATTGGGACAACCAAAGAGGATTGCCATATTGGTGCCCATGTATATTTTAATGGAAGAATACTGAGGGTCCATAATAATGTTTTCCATTTTGAGATCAAGAATGTGACATCGCAGTTAGTAAAAAAAGATCTTTTTCCTTGTAGCAAACTAGAAGTTTATTATTTCCAAGTCTTGTTTATACACACTATTTTTTTTGGTCATTGAAAGAGGAAAATAGTTGGAATTGATAATTCATCTCTCATGGTGGGTTGTACTTTTATGTGCCACTATTTCCTTTTTGTAGGCAGCAGATTAATACAAAGGAAGTTTTTGAGAAGGCCTCAGCCTCGGATACTGGTGGCAATACACTTCCCTTGACTAAGCATGTAGACTCTTCTGAAGAGAATGTGGATAAAGCGTGTCTTAGTGTATCTAAAGCAGTTTCAGTTCCTGGGGAGAGTGTTGTGCACATGGCACTGGATCAAACTAACGTTCGGCCTGTCGGAGATGCCGAATGGAGTGACATTCAGGCAAATGAGTCAAGGATATCTGATGTAAGGGAAGTAGCCCCTGAGACTGAAGGAAGCAGCTTGGATATAACAGTTGTTAGCCCACCTGTAAATAATCATCATGAGCAAGGATTTCATCAACCGTGATATTTCCTTCTTACACAATTTGTACTCAGCAACATTATTTAATGAGGGAAATGGAAAAGTAGTTTGAAGTCAATTTAGGGAGGATAGACGACTTGTCTAGTTGATGTACGTCTTCTCTTTTATTGACTGTAATTGAAATGTCATTGATGTAGTATACCATTTTACCTTTGACAAGGGCTACAGTGAACTTTATCGACTCATGTGACTACTTTCTGTAATAATGGTATTACTTCTTTCCGTACTACCATTTTCTTATAGGACTTTTAGGAACAGACGAACAGTTGATTACAAGTCTATTGTTTTTATTTCCTTGAAACATGAAAATAATGCATCAATAGATCAGTATTAGTTCGATTACAAATGAAATAAGACTAGAGGAATCAGCTAATATGCAGCATAGTGTACTTCATGGTCAACATTGAGAATAGACATGCTGAATACATGATGATGAAGATTGCATAACTGTTAATTTTTCTTTCATATGTTTGCTGAAAATTGAAACTGAAAGAACAAATGCTTTATAGATTCAGATTCTTGGTTGCATAATTGATAGGTAAGGCTAAGGATATTTGTGCTTTTGACTTTGTTGATTGTGTTCAATGTTTCTCATGACCAAACATAGTGTAAAAAAAAGCTTTGGGGAGGTCGTGTTTACACTAGACTAGCCTGAACTAGGGGACTTTAGGAGTCAAGGGTCTAAATATCGATTGACATTTCTTATTTGTTAACTCAGGGAGTATGTCTCCACCATAACACCGTGTCCTCTATAGTTCCATTAGGGATGAAGTTCGAAGTATCATTAAGTGTTATAGAGAACTCCATGACCATTTACTGCCTTAAATTCCTTAGCCTGGTTTTGTGGTTTTGTAGCATAGACCTCAAATTATTCGGCTTGCTGACCGTAAAAAGAGGTCCAAAAAGAGTCGGCTATAGATTTTGTTATCCAAAAAGTTATTACTTTTCAGGGATTAGGTGTGAATCCATTACATTCAAAAGGATTCTTTGTCAATTAGGAGTGGTAATTAACATCTTATTTATTGTCTTTATTAAAGTGATTCTCATGTCTCCTTCACTTTTAGGAGTGCAAACCTTATAACACTTGATTGTTTATGATAATTTTTTTTATAGTTTCACTAGATTAGAGGAAATTCCTCAACATCTTTTCTTATGCATTGATTAAATACTGAAATAATTAGTCGTATCCTTCCTGTAAAAGAAAGACATTGATTGCTCCAATGACCAATCTTTTTTTTTTGATTACATTAGGTATCCCGGCTTCGCCGGACTAATCTTAAGCTCCTACGACCCCACCCTAAGAGCCTAGAGGATGTAAATCTGGAACTCCAAGATCCCTCAGGTTCCTACGTAGCCTGTACACTTCTGCGCACAAG
>JANZLC010000009.1:580487-593918 GCA_026413385.1 Erythroxylum gracilipes
ACCCTGAGGTCTCGAGCTCGAGTACCAGAGGGGACAATACCGATTAAGGGTTGTGGTTGGTGGGGGCTGGGCTGGGCCTTGCCGGGATCGCATGGGGTCATCCCATGGGTCCATGGAACTCCCCGGACCCAACACTGCCCATATTAAAAACTCAATAATTTTGCATTTTAAGCTAAGATAAAGCTAAAGGGAAGTTTGAGTTGTTAAAGAGCCCATAACCTTAACTTTCCCATATAATCTCTTGCTTGTCAGCTATGAATTCCTCCCTAACTTTAATTGAGTCGCTAGGTCTTTATTTCTCACTGTAGGTGTGCTTTCCTTCTTATAATCTCTTGAAATAAGATGGCTATTTATCTTTGAAGTATTATTTTTCATCATTTAACACTGAAAATACTTTAGGAGATTTTACATGTTCATATAAGAAAGTGATTACTTGTGAACTTGTTGAGTTACCCTCAAGTCTCTCTTTGCTTTAAGTATTATTGGTTCTAATTTCAAGAGTCACATGTAATATATCCTTGCATATATGAGTTGAGTTGTGCTTATCTAACATAACTTCCTCAATAGGAGCTCTAACCCTATTAATTCATAATAGTCCCTTCTTACAAATAACATTGGTATATAATAGCTACAATATCTTTAGACATCCTTTACTTCTAATTCAATCTCATTACAGGTATTTTATCAAGTAAATCTTGGGCATATATATCTCTACATATAGTCTTGCATAACTAATTCTCTTTAAGGTAGTAATAACTTCATCTAGTCATATTTGTTTTACCTATATAGCTTGCTAAGTGACTTAGTCTTATGGTTGACTAATATTCCAGAGTGATGTTACGTATATTGATCTAGATAATGTCTCATTCTTATCTTCTCTATTTGGATACTTAATTTTCACTTTTAAAGGAAACTTTTGTTATTAATGTGCAAAATCTCAACCTCAAGTATTCTTCTTAAATTACCTTCAAGATCAAACTTAAAAATGTAGTAGTTCTTTTAATGAATAAGTACTTTTAGAAGTCCCATCTTTCCCGATTGATGTCGAGTCCAACATTCATAAAGAGGTATATAAATCATTTGTATAAGAAAAAAAACCAAATAAAGATGTTTCCCATTTGGAAGCTCCCTCTTTTAAGAATTCCAATAGAGGCAAGATTATGATACTACCATCTAATTAAATGTGAGATATAGCCAAGTCTATCTTACAGAGAGGAGTCTTTAATTACTTGGTACCAAGTAGGTCTTTTGAGAGAATTAAAGAAAGTCACAATAGAGTTAACTAGGCTTAAGGAGGTGGATGGGAGATGATGAGGACTCTGGTTAGTATCAGTGACAATTAGGCAAGAGGAGGTGGGAAGGGGGATGATGTGGCTATAGAAGAATGGGTATTAGAGTGCTTAGATGGAAAAGAAAGAAAGCGAGGCATTAAATATATAATATACTTAGTAAAATATAAAGTACAAGAATTTCATGAAGATTTGAATGATTAAAATTTTTAATTTATCTTGCTAATAAATAATATTTATCTTATTTAAAAATAAGAATAAATAAAATTTTCACTTTAATTTTTTAAATTATTTTAGACCAATATAAAATTCACTAGATTCTAAATTAAAATAAATCAAGTAAAATGCATTTTTAACTAAAATGTTTAATTTTTATTAATGAAGTCATTTTTAATTTTAATGTTTTTAATATCATTAGAAGTAGTTTTTATTCCTTTAAATCAATTACTGGTTTATTTTAAATTAAATATCCCATAATAAATAAAGGTATTTTTGTAATTTAACAAAAAACTGAACAAATCAATCACCACCTAATAGAAATAAAAGGCCTTATTTTCTTCAAATAAGTAAAGGGAGTCATTATCTTTTTCAATGAGGCGAGCCATACCCAGCAAAGGAAAAATAACAAAACTAGGATTATAAGGCGTTTATGACGTGTTACAAACAATGCTTTTATCATGTTCTATTAAATTATTAGAACAATTAATTGTAAATCATGCTAATAAGGAAGAAGAAGAGTCTGAAAGGAATCAAGAGAGAAGAATGAGGTAATAGAGAGAAAATGAAAGAGAAGCGAACAATTATGTTATGGTTTGTCGATAGCTAGTTACTTAACCATTATAAGGGAAATGTAGATAATAAACTCTCGAATTGATGTTTGTCACATATAAGTTTGTGATGAGAATCAAGCATTTGCTTAAACTGTATAAGTTATAATGTATGGAGCCATGAAAAGGGGTTCAGATAGATGGCGAAGGTATTAAGTCATTATCATCATCATCATCACCCAGTCTAAAATTTCGCAATGAAGCGGGGTCTGAGGAGGTCTGATAGTACGCAGCTTTACCCCTACATACTAGAGAAGTTGTTTTCGGTAGACTCACATGTAAATGAGACCATATAAGAGTGATGCAGGTTACAGAGAAAATAAGTAAAACTAGCACAGTAAATTATTAAGAAAATAAAATTACAATAAAAACATTAATAAATAGAAATAATAATAAAATAACAAAATATATAGACATATATAATAATGAAAATAAGACTAATAATAATAATATGAAAAATGCTAATAAAAATAGAAATAAAAACCAATACAACTACGAAAGACAATAAATAATTAAATAGTAATAAAATAAAACCAAGCTAGAATATTACAAGTAGAACCTAGATCCCCTAAATACAGGTAGCCAAAGAAGAAGATTATCCTACTAGAGAAACACAACCTTGGAAGCTTAGTTTCTACCATGATCGCCACTAAATGCCAAAAACAACTAATAAGAGAGACGCAATAAGAATACCAATAATAAGAATAATCAAAATAATAATAATAATAAAAGAATAAAAGCATTAACAACTAATCAAAAGGGATGCATAGCTTATCAACTTCAGGGGAATCACATATAAATCAAACCTTCCCAACAGTCATAAAAAGATGCATTCAAAAATTAAAAGCAATATTTAGAACGTATGTAGCAATAAAGATGAAACAACTAGTGATAGAGATATCGCTACTAGAGCCTTTATAAACCTAGAACCTGATACGGGCAGCTAAGACTAAAATCAAAGACGAGCTCGTTTGTATATCTTATAAAAATTCACTTCACCACCTGCAAGAAAAAATGTGAAGGAAAACACCAGTCTAAAAAATTAGGTGTTGCCAACTACCTATGACACAAAAACAAATCACCAACTATGACTTCACATAGCTTGAAATACCAAAAAACTGTCTGTTAGGAGAAAGAAGAAGCCAAGGCAGTATGTTTGTATGGAAGGAACATTGACATGTCGATGATTTCTATCCGTAAAAACTTAGAGAGAAAGAAAGGGAGGAGGTCATTCACCCCATGGCTTGATAAAGCCTGTAATTTTCCTTTCCCATAACAAAAGAGTGCAATAGCTAGAAAAAAAAAAACTCAATAGGAACCAACAACCCAAATCCATAACCTACAATAATCTCCTTGTGCAAAGCAACATACAGAAGAGGAAGGCCATACAATAAATACCCAGATACATAATAACCAACCAAACCCACCCAAATAAAACATAACGTGATTGAAACAAATGAAACCCAAGAGGAAAATCCCACAAAAGGAATAATCTTCGAATCAAAAACGCAATACAGATCTGGAGCAAGCAACCTCAAAAGCAAAAACACATAGAAAAACACACAAGGAGTTGCATATACTGAAGCCAACATCATCTTTAACACGCAGAAACCCAAATCAGACCATTAAAGAATGAAACTTTCGAAAACCCGAGTGAAAGTAAGGAATCAAGCACAGGTAAATTCCAGGCAACTTGGAAAGAGCTCACAAGAATGAGCTACTAGTTGCCCCAAGAAAGGGAGAGTCAGCACTTCCTCAAAGGATGTTAATGCTTGTGATTGACTTTTCAGTGTCTAACATCAAGAAGTAGAAAAAGAAAAAATGCTCGAAGAAGAGAGCAGAGGATAAAAAAGTCGGTATTTTGAGAAAGTAAAAATGTAGGTATCAGGCCTAAGTAGAGTTATAATAGCGGGTTTAGGGATCAAAATTACAGATTTCAGTTGACAGATAGATGATTTGGTTCATGAAAAGAAATATAACCGGTAGAGAAACACAACAGAGAAGGAGTGGAGCATTCGGATCCGACGCATAAAGATGTAATAAGTCAAAGAAATTCTAAAAACATTAGAGCCTTTTTCAATCACAAGAAAACCCCAATCATAAGCCCCTAAATCGAAGATGACAATAGAGGTTCAAGATCTAAACCAAATAAAAAAAAAAACTTAAGCCAACAACCCTAGATTTGGATTCAAGATGAAGCAACCTAGATAACCTATCAAAGCGAGAGAGAGCAGAAATAAAAAAGAAAATAGATGATTGAGAAGCAGAGAGTGAAAGAAAAGAAGGGAAGACTTAGCTGAACCAAAGAGACGAGATCGAAGTCTTTGGCGGTAGGGCTAATATTGCCTCCCAAAACATCCAGAAAAGTTTCTCCAACAGCGAGCTTACTGGTCATAAAAATCGTGGACCAAACAGTACAAGCAACTTCACAGAAAACAACCACATCCTTGAGCGGCACACCAGCCAGAATGGGAAGCACTTGCCCGGCTGCAACAACTACTTTCTCCACATAACCTCCTCCACTAAGAAGAGCACAAACCTGATCGCCGACTTTCCACCTTGAAAGTTTATCGCTAACGGCCACAATGATGCTAGAACACTCCAAACCAAGATACACGCATGCAACTGAGACATCTACCGCTGCATAAAAGTTGTTAGAGGTCTATTGAAGAATATTGGAGAACCATTAACAAAAGTTAGAGCAAAGAAAGCCAAAAAAGCTCTTAATGATCCAATGATGGACCTTTATGTAAGGAGTGAAGCATTACTACTTCAAAAGACATAATTTTATAGCTTAAAAAAAAGGACATAATTTTATAAAGCCTATATTGTCAATTTAAGAAACATGATAAAATCAACATTGGAGTAATCTTATAATCAATACTTGAATCATCTAAAAAAAATATGTGTAAAGTTCTAGAATAAAATCGAGGTCATTATGCTTTATAGTCAGACTTCAAACTCTTTGTTCATTGTTTAAGGTTTTGAAATTGCTTATTTCCTTTTTGGACTTTAGTTATTAGGGTTTTTATGTTCCTAAGGTTTTATGTCTATAAGGTTATCTTATGAATGTAATGAAACATAACATCATATTATTAATTAACTAAAAGCTATTTTGAAGAGATAGTTTCTCATTCTTCCTAAAGATACTCTTATTTTGGTTTTTTAATAACTTGCAATCTTGTCTAGCTTGTTAATGGCGATTAAACCCTAGAAAGTTATTACTCATTTTTCTTTTTGTGAATCTAGTGATACATATAATTCTTTTGTGTTTTGAGCTTGATATTCTTAAATTAAACTTGTCTTGATAAAATGATCCTTGGTCCTTCTTCGTATTGGTGCCGGATTGTATTAGTCCTATTGATGAGACTCGTATCATTATGTTACAATATTTTTTAGAATAAATGATGCATATCTCAATTTTCTTAACAATTTCTCCTATGATGATTTTTTATATTAATCATTGTTATTCCTGTATTTTTCCTTTTATTACATTTCTCATAACATTACCCTCCTTTTAAAGAACCTTATAAACAAGGTCAGATTCAAGAAATCTTTGTTGTAATTTAAAAAGGAATTCCTAGGTTGCCTTCCTTTCCCATCTATGCATTGAACCCATAGTTGAGTTGCAAGATTACTGTTACGTTTAACCATCCGCTTACCTAATATTTGGATTGTGATTCTGCAGGCCACTCCCCCGTGAATGTTCATGGGAAAAGTAAAGAAGGAAGGGTAATAATGGAACCTTCAGATAAGTAGATGATCGTCACAAGGTCCCAGGGGGAGAAGGGAAAGAAGAAGACGAGCAACAGAAGCAAGACAAAGGAAGAAGAAGAAGTGAGCGGTAGCAGGAGAGAGAGGTTGTATTTGATTCAGATTGAAAACTAAAAGAAAAGCAACATCATAAGAACTGAATCATCAGGCGCTTGCTTTCATTATCCACATGTTAATAGACCATCCTCTCCATCTATCTACTCCATTACTCCGCTTCTTGTTCTCAATTCTGCCGCTCCAAGTCTTCCCTTTTGCTTCCTAACCCTAACCCCTAACCCTAAGCATATTATTAACTCTCTGTCCCTATCTCCTATTTATACTACTTGAGTTGAGTGACGCGACGTCGTTTAAAGTTCATGAAAAACCAAGACGTAGCATCCCAGACCCTGTTGGTTATTTAGGTATATTATCAAGAAACACTTATTCTTCTTCACCGCCGTTACGTCTGGTTCTGCAATGGGGAAGAAGAAATTCTTTGATAAGAAGAAAGCTGCTACTTTCCATCTTCTGGCCCGCGACTCCTCAGACCCTAATTACAGTGACACTCCTGGTAGTGACCGAGTATTCGTCCGGGTTGACGACAATCCCCTACTTGTAGATACCTTTGTCGACAATCATATTCACCACGACGACCCAGACTCCATTTTTGCTGATGCACCCCATGATCATAGCGTTCTTAATAACTTTTCATCATCATCGTCATTGCCCGAGCATGTTAGGAGGGAGATTTTGGAGTTGGGGTTTCCAGATGATGGCTATAATTATCTCATCCACTTGAGAGAGATTAAGAACACCGGAGCTGGTTCTGCTTTTTACCATAATCCCAAGCCCAGGCTTGATGAGCTTCCAAGTGACGTCAAGGTAACGAATAACAAACAGATCTTTCTGCCTTTTTCTTTTTATTCGATACAACTCTGCACTGAAGTTTGTTTTTTCTTAGGCATATGATGCTTCAAGGGTCCGAGTGCCCGAACTACAAGCTGCCGGTTCAAATCATGATTCAGTTCTTAGTGTAGCGTCGAAGACTGTTGATTTTAAAGCCAAGAAATCTTTTGATCCTGATGTACTTCAGTTGCTTGATGATAGTGATTTGTCGCGTTTTGGTTCTGATGTTGAGGACTTGGAAGAGGATTTTGTCGTTCGTGCCAATCTTCCTGAAGAAGGGGAGGATGTCGAAATTAGAGAACCATATCATTTGACTGACAAATACAATTTTATTCATGAAATTTCTGATGCATGTGTTTCCTCTGTTGATCAAGAAAAAATGGTGGGGTATGATGCCATTGGAAAAATGGGCAATGCTGCAGAGGAAGAAAGAGATGAATTTAGTGCAAAGCCACGGCCTAGTCGACTTCTTGATGAACAGTTTGATTTGGTGAGTGTATTATCCTTGACAAAGTCCTCTCTGTTCAGTTTTTATTCCCCTGGTGTGACAGTTAGGTTATGGGTGACTTTAACACTGCTAGATATGTGTGTGGAAACTGTTAGATGCATCAAAATACTTGTTTCCTTTTGTTCCATGTCATGATTTAGACAAACAACTTACAGACTAGAGCAAAGAGCTAATTAATCATACTTTCTGAAAATCTAATTAATCATACTTATGAAAACAGAGGCAAGGAATCTAGAATAAGATCATGCTATTTTCTTTGAAATGTCATGCCTCTGTGTTGTGAATCTTCGTTTTATGCACTCTAACATCTACATACATGTAGTTTGTAATTGCAAATATATAGAATCTTTTTCAGCATTTGCCAACCACGTCATCCCCTCTTTCTCAATCATATTGGGTTGATCTTGTTTAGATTGCCACTTTGGAAAGGTCTCTTCTTTTGTTGCTCACATTATTATCCTTTACAAGAATCTATTTTCATGACAAGAAAAGTTTGTCTACTACAGCTTGAACGTCAAGAATATGGCACTGATGAAGAAGATTATAGTTATGTGGCTGAGGAAGACGAATATCTTGCAGAAAGACTTAAAAATTCTCTTCATGGTAGTTCCATAGACAACATCGAAGTTGGTGACAAATACGAAGGTCCTGCGGATGTGTTGCATGGAAATCAGAAGCCAAAAAGTAAAGAGTTAATAGACTCAGCAGCAGATATCATTCGTCGCTGTGCAGAATATGCAGAGAAATATGGAAATGGGGAAGAAGATGAAGTTGTTGTGATACAAGAAAGTAGTGACGAGTCCGAAAAGTGGGATTGCGAGACTATAGTTTCAACATATTCAACTCTTGATAACCACCCTGCTAAAATTGAAGCTCCACAAAATGGCAGAAAGAAGTGGGGTGAAACTGCTTATGGAGCCTCAAATTCCTCCAGTCATGTGATAGCCCTTCGAGGAAAAGAGAAGCTGCCTGTAGACTTTTTGCCTCGTTCTAGAAAACCTGCAACAGAAAAGGTGAAGGGTGTGCCTTTGCCAGGGTTGAAAACTGAGCCACAGAAAGGGAAGCAGCATCGGCAAGAGTCGAAGGAGGAGAAGAAAGAAAGGAAGGTATATACATTTTCTATTGGTGTCAGGTTTAATTATGGCTTTCTGAGACTGATATACTCAGTGTTTGGTAGCAATTTACTGATGGTAACCTTGCATTCCAAAAGCCGGCCCTTAGTTCTTCTTTTGTTCCTTCTTTTATCTTCATATATCATTTGAACTTTGTTAGTAACATTAATATTGTGCATTAGGCTGCTATAAAGGAGGGAAAGCGTGAGGCTCGGCGAATCAAGAAAGAGATCAAGGGACTCTACCAAGGTGAGACACAGCGTGCTCAGAGAGTTGCTGCTATAGCTGGTCCATCTTCCATTCACATTATGTAAGTTGATCTTATTTGGTAGTTTGAGTTTTATGTTACTTTAATCTGAGGATTCCAGTAATAACTGTTGGGTTCTTGTGAACAACATTAGATTCTGTTTGCTAAAAACATTAGAGAGAAGCCATTGTTGGCATAAAAATGATTAAAAATTTGAGTAAATGCAAAGTTGTAGCAAGATATAGAGGCATTATTAACATTATCCTTGAGAACATCTATTGGGGTACATCTTTCGCTTTATTAATTTCAATCTCCTATTAGTCAGACTCTGATCATAATTAGGCTAGTTTTATGTAACAGCCAGAGAAGCCCAAAACAAATGGCATTTGAGTTATGAATGAGGAAAGTGAAAGTGCAAACTCAGATGTTAGTTTAAGAATGGGATGGGCAAGATCTTGCATTAGATTGTAAATTGCTATTTTACTTCTTTTGCATTTATGGTGCTGCAATGGAAATACTAGGGTCTAGAAGACTGCATTTCTTTCACTTAAATGGGGAACTCATCCTAAGAACTGTCCTGGTGGGTTCAGAGGAATACAGTACGCCTCTAATTGTACTATATAATAACCAAAGGAAGAGTGTATATGTTTTTCCTCTGTGTTTTCTGAGGCCATTCTAGTCTTGAATTTGTGTCTATAAATGCCATATGGCTTCTCCAATTTATGAATTCGAAAAGTGCATCATTTGTTTTATGACTAAAAAAGGATTCTCTTGTGAACTAGGTAATCTGTTCATGTTGTTGGTCAAGACAGAATCGACTGGATGGAGAATCCTAATTGTTCCAAAAACGAAAGACTGCCAATTTTGACATACAAAAGCACATGACTTGGTTGATCATTCATATCCTTGAAGATAGCAGTGATGTCTGCCTAATTTTCTACTGTAAACTAGGATCAAATGCTTGCTGAAGACACTGTTGCTTTTTGTTTGAACATAGACAATATTGACTGTTACTTGCTATTAGAAAGAGATCTATATCATGTTGGTCTTAAATGTTTGATTGATACCTTCCTTTGTTAAAATGCCATGATAAAAGCACATTGTGTAACTGTGATCGGCAATAGTCAGAAAGCAGCAGCGGAGAGGCTCTGTGCAGGTTAACATGACTGATTGTGAAAGAATCTAGATCCATACCTATTGGTTAAGATGAAGAGTATTGACATTATTAATCAACAAATAGATCCTAAATGCAATAGATCAAATACTTACATGAAAGCTGCAAATAATATCATTTAAGTACTGGAAATTTCATTTGATAGGATCATTATTTAACATTCTCAACTGTGGGTAGCAATGTTTTGAAACTCGAACCGGTCATCGAATCGGAGGCTTTATTGGTCACCGGTTCGATTGGTTCGACCATCGGTCGAATCGGTGTGACGTCATAATTATACAATAATTATATTTAATTATATATAATAATAATAATATTAAAAAATACAAAAATATATAAAAAAATAAAAAAATTGTTGAACCAGCGGTCGGACTGTCCGACCGGTCAATTGACCGGTTCTTACTGGTTCAATTGACAACCGGTTTTTATGGGTGAACCGGATCAGATAATCGACTGGTCACCGATCGAACCGGTTGGTTCGATCCGATTTTTAAAATCAGTAGGAAACATTTTGTTTTATTTGAGGCTTGCGGTACCTTACAATGTGTGGGGATATTGAGACTTGTTGCAAGGCGTATTCAACATGGGCTTGGAGTTTGGCATAACGCCAAAATTTTATCCGCGGTTACTTGAAAGACTCTATTATTTCTTTATATTATAATAAGAATAAAAATCAATTAATATCTAATTCTAGAGATTTAATTAGCTCTAAATTAAGAATTAATAATATATTGTAGGTGTAAAAATCCAATAATTTTGGAGAAAATCTTTCAATATTCGTGTAAATGTCATACATTTTCAACTTATAAAGACATTTTGAAAACACCTGATTTGAGACTAGTTTGGTAAAAATATCAATCAATTGACCGTTATAATAAATCCTAAGCAACTTTGTAATGTTGTTATCTAGCTTCTCCTTTAATGAAGATTTTATCGACTTTAAAATGCTTTCTCTTGCATATGTGGGTAACCCAACTCTTATAAAGCACCCTACGCTATAAAGCTTCGTAGCGTTCAAGTGTCATACCTCTAAATTCAGGTTTTCAATGTGATGAGATTGCCATGTATAAATGAGAAGTAACCAGAAGTTCATAATCTATCATCTATTACTCTAGTCTAATCGTCATTTGTAAAAACATCTAGATTTTTCCAATTTTGTATTTGTAGTAAACAAAAATTCTATTTAGGAGCATATTTCAAGTATCTCAAAATTAAAATAATTGCATTCATATGTTGTTCTCTAGGATTATGTATAAATTGACCAATAATGCTTAATACATAAGTAAGATCAAGTCTTCTGTGAGCCAAGTATGTCAACTTCCCTACAAGTCTTTGATATATTCCTTTATCAATAGGTACTTGGTTTGCTTAACTACACAACTTCAACTCTTCCTTAACTGATATATCAAATCATTGACATTTTGACATACCAGTTTCTTGTAAGAAGTTTAATGCACATTTTCTTTGGGTGATTTAGGAACTTCATTCCCAAGGAAATATTTCAAGTAAACAAGATTTTTCTTTCAAACTCTTTAAGCAAATGCTCTTGCAATGCCTTCCTTTCTTCAAGATCATTCCTTGTGACTATCATGTCATCCACATATATAATAAAAGTAGTGATTTTACCGTACCCCCTTTTTAAAAATAAAGTGCAGTATGAATAGCTTTGATGGTATCTAAAAGCTATTATATACTTTGTAAATCTTCCAAGCCATATTTTTGGAGATTGTTTTAGCCAAGGTTTTGAAACCTGGACCGGACATCGATCCAGAGGCCTTACTGATCACTGGTTTGATCGGTTGACCGATTCAACCACCCGTCAAACCGGTGTGACGTCATAATTATGTAATAATTATATTTAATTATATATAATATTGGTAGTATTAAAAAATACAAAAATATACCAAATAATATTAAAAATATTAAAAAATAAAAATAAATAAAAAATTCATTGAACCGGTTCGACCGGTCAACTAACTGGTTTTTACTGGTTCAATTAAGAACCAGTTTTTAGAAGCGAACCGGACCGGATAGCCGATCGGTCACTGGTCGAACCGGCCGATCCGATCCAGTTTTCAAAACAATGGTTTTAGCCTATATAATGATTTCTTCAATCTATAAACCTTTCCATTTTACCTTATTGTTGCCACACATCTTGGTGAGAGCTTCATATAGATTTCGTGAGACAATTCAATGTATAAAAAAGAAATTATTTTACCTCAAATTATTATAATGGACAATCTAAATTTACAAATAGGGAAAACAAACTGTAACAATATTGATTTTAACTACAAAGGTAGATGTTTATGTATAATTAATCTTATAGGTTTCGGTGTACCCTTTTTCCACCAATCCTGCTTTGAATTTTTTAATTGTGCCATATGCTTTATACTTTATAATTTATAATGTAAATCCATCAACATCCCACTAGCCTTTGTCTTGGTAGAAAATTAATGAACTCCCACATTTTATTCTTTTACAAGGAGTTCATTTCCTTATTCATTGTAATTCTGCACTTTAGATCAGCTAACGCTTCCTACACACTATTAGGAATAGCTACAACAGATAATTGATTCACTAATGGCTTATTTTTTTTTACAGGTTTTGATTTGATATAAAATGAATCATGGGGTATTTAGCTCCACTCAAAATTTTAGGTTCATAAATAAACTTAGGAATACCTTTAGTGAGATATTCGAGTAAGCATTTTCTAGGTGGTTTAGGTTCTATAATATGAACACCCTTAACAAACAATTAGTATGGTATATTAGTTAAGGATCTTTAGCTAATGAACTTACTTCTGGTTCAACCATTTTTTCATGCTCGAACTGATCTTCTAGTTCAACTGAGTTTTCACTCTCCACTTGACCATTAACATTATAATTTAAAGTTTTGTTACTTATATTCAAATCACCAACACTATGATTAAAGAATTGATGCTCCCTCTATAATTGATAGTTTAAAGTCTAAACTGTCTTTTGGTTCTCCCCTTTAAGTTTATACTTAAAAGAGAAATACATTAAGTCTTTATGGGAAAATACATATATTATTATGAAAATACGTTAGGTAAGAGGATGATAATGTTGGACCCCGTTCCCGGAGCCCAACTATCCAAACGGAGTACCGAAGACCGTTGGGCTCAAGTCCTGACTCCTGAGGCCAAACCCCCAGGTGACCCGTCGGGACCGTCAAAAGTATAACTACGGAAGCATACTTAAAGTTATCATACAATCAGCTATCTCAGCATATTCATTCCCAAGAGAAACTTCATACAAATTAGAGCTTATCACAAACACAAGTTTTAAGACAAATACAAATGATGTTATATGTTAACATGCTCAATGAACTATCCAAAATATAATTACTAACTTAGTACAAAAGTCTCTAACTATTGAGGAGCGCTCAATGCCTTGCAAAGATTTAACTTTCGTCTTGCGGTGCACCTGAGGAGGGAAAAATAACGGGGTGAGCTACAAAGCTCAGTGGCTAATATATGTATAGCCATCGGTAACTAGTACAAATTCAAACATATGTACAAATATATGTCTAGCAATTCTATCACTCATAGCAGAACAAGAAATTTACAATTTCATCATATCTGTTTCAGTTCAGACA
>JANZLC010000009.1:615219-628751 GCA_026413385.1 Erythroxylum gracilipes
CTAACCTCATTTCAACCCAAAATCCTTAACAAAAACATCAAAATCCCTCTTGAATCCAAAACCCTAACATTTTACACAACAACCTCAACCTAACCCATTTTCAATCATTTCTTACACATTCAAAGCTTAAAATCACTCAAAACCAATAGATCTAAGCATTACTTACTTGATTGAAGCTTCAAATCTCTTCCAAATCTTCAAACCCTAGTTTCCTCTTCTCTTCTTCTTCTTCTTCTCCTCCTCCACGACATCTTCTTCTTCTTTTTAACAAATTTTCTCTTTTTATTTTCTTTTTATACTCTTATTCCTCATGCAATGTCCATTTTGCCCTTAACCTCAAGCCTTAAAACTTATACCCTTAAGTGACTTGCCCAAAATGCCCTTAAGCATTTTTACCACTTTTAATTCAATCAAACCATATAATAAAAAGTCTACTAATTTTTACAGGAATAATTAACTCTTAGAAATTATTCCATCAAGCCTTATAACTTATTTCAATCATACATTCAGAACCTCAAAAATAATTGAGATCATGCTTAATTCATCAGGAAAAAGGTTCGGGGTCCAACATCAAGGACAAAAGAGAATTAAGTTTAAGGAGGGGTGTTTATGATTAAACTTAATTGTGAAATTTGTAACAACATAATGGATAGATTTTAAGGCTGTTTAAATGAGAAGTTGAAGGGGCAAACATGATCTATTTTTGGTGTATGACCTATGCATTTCGAGTGCTTTCAAGTCTAGTTTTTGATGGTTCAAGTTCCTGGTTGTTTAGAGTTCCCTATAAGAAGTTATAGCCAGTTTGTTGAAAAGACGTCACAATTAAGGGTGTTGTTTAGAATTCTATTTTTTGCATTTATTCTTGTACGTTTTTCTAAGAATTCTAACTTGATGTTTAAGGCTTCAAATAGAGAAGTATGCTATTGTACGAAAGTTAGAGAGAGTGAGAAATAAAAGTTTCATACAAAAATTATATAATTATCTTCCATATCTCTTGATTCTTAATAATCGCCATTGTTATTTCCATCAATTTCTTGAGAAGGGAGACATGAAACACAGGAAGAATTCTTGTTCTTAGTGGTAGGTCCAAGTGATAAGCAGTAACTCCAATTCGCTCCAGTACCGGATAAGGCCCATAGAATTGTGGAGAAAATTTTTGTGACTAGGGCAACACTAAGGAATAAGGATGATTGGCGATATGGCTTTAGAAGGAGGTATACCTTATCTCCAACATCGAATACCCTTTCCACTCTGCCTCTATAATATGTGGATTTCATTCTAGCTTGAGTTTGTTGGAGTTGAGAGCTTAAGTCTCAAATTATTTGATCTCTTGCTTGCAATGTTTGATCTACGACATCAACTTTCGTCGTATCTAGTACATAAGTAAGTACAATAGGGGTGACCTTCCATGTACCACCTTGAAAGGGATTTTGCAACTAGAAGCATGTAGGCTTGTGTTATAGTAAAATTCAGCCCCAGGAAGCCATTGTACCCGTTCATGAGACCTAAAACTAGTGAAAAATGCAGGTACATCTCCAAAGTTTAGTTCACGACTTCGGTTTGTCCATCTATTTGTGGGTGATAGGATGAAGTATTGTTGAAACTATTCCCCTATATATTAAAAAGCTCCTTCCAAAAAAAACACTTTAAAAAGTGAAATCACGATCGCACATAATAGATCCCGGCATACTATAGAGTTTGAATACATTTGCAAAAAATGCTTGTGCCACTTTTGGTGCAGTGTAAGGATGTGCTAATGGAATAAAATGTGCATACTTGGACAGTTGATCCACCACTATAAAGATAACTATTTTCCTTAAGATGGAGGTAGTTCATCAACAAAATCCATATAGATGTGAGTCCCATACCTATATAGGAATAGGTAATGGGTAAAGAAGGCCTACCGACATTTGGTGGTTAACTTTGAGAGGTTGGCAAACATTACACTACTTGATATAATTTGTTAGTGTCTTCTTTATTTTCTTCCAATAAAAAATTTCCCTTACTCTGTGGAAAGTCTTGTAAAATCCCTCATGCCCACTGCCATGTATTTCTTGGAGAATGACAGGAATTAACTTTGAATTTCAGAGAAGGTAAATTTATCCCTTAAAGAACATAATACCATCTCGATTATCCCTTAGTTTGATATCCTTTCCTTGCTCATGCAGCTGTCAAACTTGTTGTAACTCTAGGTGTGATTGGTTTTCAACTTTAACATCATCTAAACATTACGGCAAAAGGCTTGAGATGGCATTAATTTCCTCCCTTCATGATAATGCATCTGCTGCGACATTGTTCTTCCCCTTCTTGTATTCAATAGAAAAATCATACCTCATTAACTTTGTTAGTCATTTTTGTTATGGTTTAGTTGTTATTCACTGCTCCCAAAGAAATTTGACGCTTCGTTGATCTGTTCGCACTACAAAGTGATGACCCATTAAATATGATCACTATTTTTTAACTGCCAAAACTAATGCCTTAAGCTCCTTCTCATAGATAGATATCAAAAGGTTCTTTTCCTTCATGGCGATGCGAAAAAATGCAATTGGTTGCTGCTCTTGTATGAGGAAAGCACCAAACCCATTTCCAGATGCATCACATTCTACTATGAATGAAAGGTCAAAGCTAGGCAATGTTGAAACTCGGGTCAGGTCGTGGTTTGCTTCAATGCCTCAAATGTTTTGTCCGTATTTGGAGTCCACGAAAAACTTTTTTTTTGCAATATGGTTGTCAGTGGTGCTGCGATTTTCCCATAATCTGCAATAAACTTACGATAATATCCAACTAGACTAAAAGAAATCGCAAGGCCTTCATGGTAGCAGGTTTCGTCCAATCCACCATTACTTTAATTTTCTCTAGGTCCACCTTTACACCTTCTTAAAAGCTTATATGTCCTAAGTATTGGACTCGGGTTTGGCCGAATTGACATTTCTCTTTTTTAAATGCAAGATGACGAGCTCTCAAAATATAAAATGCAATACTAACATGCTTCTCATGCTCAACCTAAGTTCGACTATAGATCAGGATGTCATCAAAAAAAAAACTAAAATGAATTATTGTAAATAAGCCTTAAAAATCTCATTAATAAGGGACTAAAGAGTAGAGGAAGCATTAGAGAGTCCGAAGGGCATTACCTCAAAGTGCCTATGATGAGTTCGAAAGGCTTTTTTGTGCACGTCCTTTATGCTTATCATGATCTAAAAATAGCATGACTTGAGGTTTAACTTTATGAAAAATTTGGCGTCCTGCAGCACATCTAATAATTCATCAATGACTAGTATTAGGAATTTATCTTTTATTGTCAAACGATTAAGTGCCCTATAGTCCATGCAAAATTTCCAAGTTCTATTATGTTTTTTCACTAACATAATTGATGAAGAAAATGAACTTTGATTTAGACGGATTATCCCTTACATTAACATGTCCCCCATTAACCGTTCAATCTCATCCTTTTGAAAATGTGGACAACGGTAAGGTCAGACACATATGGGACCAGCTCTTGGTTGGAGAGGAATTTGGTGGTCGTTGATAGTTATAAATTGCATCATGTTTTTGTGGATAGTTTGGTGTATGGTTAGTTGTTAATTTGATTATTTAGTATGTGTTTATGTTAGAATTGTGTTAGCTTATTAAATATTTGTGTTTTACGTGTTTTATGAGTTAGAGCATGCTTTTGAGCTTCAATGTTGTGTATTTGAGATGCCTTGATGAGTTTGCCACTGTTTCAGGTTCAATATCGAAGTATAGAGGAGTTTTGGAGGGAACCAAGGCCATAACACAGGCTCATGATCATGACAGGCTGGCCATAATCTTGACAAAAGCACTAGTATTGGCCTACGATCGTGGCTTGCATTGAAAAATTTTCTATTTAGGGTAACCTAGGATCTTTTCGGGATCCAAAAAAACTAAAAAGTCCCTTGAAAACATGATTATAGAGCAGGGACACTTCTAGAATCAAGTTTTCAGGGGAATTTTCGTATCCTAAATAGAAAAAACCCTAGGCCTTCCTTACACATTTTTAGAAAGGCAGCAGCCATCATACAAAATTTTCTCTCGACTATTTATAGAAAGTCACAAGCTTCTAGGGCAAATTGTGGGAATCAAAACTGATAATTAAGAGCTTCCATTAGTCTTCCATTTTCCAGATTTTCAGATACAAAAAGGGAAAAAAGCTACCATTGTATTTGTTTTATTTTTGTTTTGTTTTCAGTATGTTTTGTATTCCGAAGAATATGGATGTGGTTGAACTTGTTTCTATTATGAGTGCCTGAATTTATTGTAGAGATTACTTTTAAACTACTTATTGAACTCCTACCTTTTTGCTTCTAATGAATGAATGCTTATGATAAATGTTGTGCTTAAACCTTACAATATATTGAGAAATTGAGTTGGGTAAATTGTGTAAGGCTATACAATGAGAGTTGGCACCCTATATACCTGCATTTATTAAGTTACTTGATTAGTTAGAGAGAGATCTTAACTAATTACTTGATTACCCATAGGATAGTTTCATATAATTAGTTAAATTGGTGGACTGATTTTGCAGACTGAGAGATTGCATAGTCAATTCTATTTAATTTGGCTAGGGACATTTGATTACACCTTGAGAGAGGATGATTGAAACATTAAGACATCTTAGGTAAGACATAATTCAATCAACAAGATAGGAGGGAGACAAGACAGAAAAAAAGTGATCTCTAACCTTTAATCTTGAAATCAAAATTTCTGCACTGTTGTTACATTATTTGTTCGTTGCTAGTTTATTTGATTTAGTTTATTTTTTAGTTTTTATTATTTGAATTTGAGTCTTAAACAAAGAACAACATGAATTAAGTGGTACTTCAGCACAATCTCTATGAGATGATTTCCCCCTTTTTTTACTACATGTAATGACCTATATACTTGCAGTTTTCAAAAGTAAAACAAGTAGTTTGTTTTTGCATTCAACAATTGTGGGAGCGTTGTGGTGTGGGCGCTTCAAACAAGTCACTAAATTGAGTAAGGAGCCCAATGCATCATTGCGGGTTAACTCAAGGCTTGTGTCCGTCGTTGGATCTGAATGAATTGCATAAAGCTGTAGGAGAATTCCTCGACCTTGACTTTGCCTGAGGGTTCTAGGAATCACTCCTCCTTGAAGAGCTTTGAGTTCTGAGGTAGTTGACCATTGTAATTGCACCTTTCTCCCTTCCCTATTGAATTGCATCTGCATTTTGCCAAAATCCCATAAGATAGGTCCAAGTGTTCGTAACCATTGTGCACCTAACACAACTTCACAACCTTCTAAAGCCAATAAGAAAATTCCGCTGGTGTGCCTTGCAACATCAATTGTACTCCAATACGACGACCTGGGCTTTACAACCTTTCACCATTGACAACTATCATGTTTAGCAAGCAACCTGTTTCTTGCTTAAGGCCGGCAACCTTGGCAATGCTGTGGTGGAGGAAATTAGGAAATTGTCAGTTGAATCAGAATCAATTAGAATAATCAATGGAGTCTTACCAATTTGTTATTGAATGGGCATGGTTTATGGAGATTGAACCCTAGCTAAAGCATGCAAGGTTATTGCCGTTGTCCCTTCTTCTCCATCACCGTGAGATCCTTCTTCCATGATTTCTTTAGGTTCAGCCTCCTCTAAAGCATCGATAAAGAATTTTTATTTTTTACACCTGTGCCGAACGTGTATTTTTCATCACAATTATAGCACAGTCTTTGTTCACGCCGTGGATGGAGTTTTGCTTGAGAGAACCTTTGCACTGGCAAAGATCTCTCGTGAATGACACCTTTAGAACTCCCACTGGTCAACGAATCCCACCAGTTGAAATTCAAAGAATTGCTCTGCTCAACATCGTAGCGAGGGAAATCAAGTTTTGTAAGCTTGGGAACCACCATTCCACCAGCACTTTTGGCACCACCCTGCCTATGTGGTCCCCAGTTTCTACTGATGGACCCTTCTTCTCACACATTTAATCGGGAGTTCATTGTCATCATCATATCTTCCATCTGTTTAAGTAGCCTTTCTTGAATTGCACTTAAGCTCTCCACCAGTTCTTCGAGTCGTTTTAGACGTTAATCTTCGGCCATCGCTAGCTCTGATACAAAGATGTTACGACCCCGGTCCCTTCCTCGACCCCTCCCTCTTCCCCGAGCTATGTTGTTGATCAAATACTAGCAGAAAGGAAAAAATAGACAGTATAACTCTCAGAGTCAAGGTTTTGGAAATTTCTGTGATCCTTTATTAGTCATGATCCATGGAATTTATAGAATTACAATCCTAAACACGTGACTCAGATCAGATAACCACTAATGCTAAAAAGTAGCAGCTAAATAGCCAAGAGTGGGTGACTAAAGAATAGCTCAATAGCCCACTACTGCACTACTTTCACTGACTCAACTTAAGTGAATACAACAATAATGAAACCCAAAGAGGCTCAATATAGACATGTATGAAAATCTAAAGAACCATATTATAGGCACGTGACAGCATGCTGGGCAATTATAGATCAAGGTTGGAAGATTTAAGTTCAGGAAATGGCCAAAGCTTCTGTTCTAGGTAGGCTAAGGTTGTACAAAGCGAGTTATTCACCTAGTCCTTTGAAAAGATTTTTTTGGGAGAATGTGAAGGATCAAGATTGGCGGCTTTTAGGCATATATTAGGTATTGAGTAAGTCATATATGCTAGATTTATCACAAAAAGTTCGATCTGCTCTCTTTTGTCCATTAAATTTAGACAACTTTATTCTAAACTATATAGGAGTATTAACAAGTTTGTTGTATAATATATTGAAGGGTAAAATTTGTTGAATTTGACATATTACTAATATACCTCTTGACTTTTAAAAATTATCAATAATGTCCCTATAATTTTAGTTTTATAAAACATGTGCCCCTACTGTCAAATTGAAAATAACATATTAGGTATTGAGCAAGTCATGTATGCTAGATTTATCACAAAAAGTTGGATCTTCTCTCTTTTGTCCATTAAATTTAGTCAACTTTATTCTAAACTATATAGGAGTATTAACAAGCTTGTTGTATAATATATTGAAGGGTAAGATTTGTTGGACCCTCCTCCAGTTTGACATATTATTAATATACCTCTTGACTTTTAAAAATTATCAATAATTCCCCTATAATTTTGGTTTTATAAAACACGTGCCCCTAGATGTTATTAGCTATTATAGTCTAGAATATAAAGCTCTTTCAATTGATAACATTAGAGGAAATCCTTTGAGTAACTCTATTTATGAAATAAAAATTTATTTAAGTTAAGGAATAATGGCTTGGGTAATAGTTGGACAAATAAAAAATAGGAGTCCATTTTCAATTTTTTGATTTATTCTACTAAGGGAATGATGTTTTTGAAGTCTATTGATCCATCTAGTTTTACAAGGAATGTTGACACTCTATTAGAGATATTTGATGAAGTTATGAATGATGATACTAATAAAGTAGTTGAGAAAAGGTTAAAAATTAGGTATAATTATTTCTATTGGACTACTTATACTGCATATTGCATTAAGCTAATGTTTAAAAATATAGGAGATGTGATGGTTTCCTATCTTTGATGAAACTATGTAGAAAGTTAGAAAAATGACTAAGTTCATTTATAATTATATATGAGCTTTGAATTTGATGAGAAAGAATTTCAGTAATGGTAAGAATTTGTATCTTCTTGCCATTGCTAAGTTTGTAACTAATTTCATATGACATTAATTCCTTTTTCAAATGAAGGAGTAGAGACCAATATTTACGAGTGATAAGTGAGTTATGTCTTAGCATGTTAAGTCAAAAACTAGAATGGAGGTTTCTATAATTAAACTTGAAATCATAAATTTTGGTTTCAATGTCAATTTGTCATTTGAGTATGGAAGCCTTTGATCAAAGTACTTCGTTTGGCTAATAGTAATGAGAAGGCAATAATAAGTTACTTTTATGATATCATGGAGAGGTGGAAGGAAGTAATTAAGGCCAATTTATGTTTCTTTTATACATCTTATTTTGTATTTATCAATGAAAGGTGATAATGACATCTTTACTCTCTATTGTTTGATGCTAGGACATTTATGAAATTCAGTGTTTATTTTAGATTAGGTTTCATAAAGAAAGTTGAAATTAAAAGGGGAATACTATTAACTATCATAATAATTGTTTTATATGAGATGGTGCAAGTTCGTCTTAGCTCACAAATTGAGATATACAATGATGTTTGTGGTAATTTTAAAATGCTCATTAAAAATTTTCAAAGGCACAAATTTATTTTACTTGTTTAAAATTAATCATCACCTTTTTTGTTTATAATATTATTTTTTTGTCTTACAGTGGGTTAGTGGGACTAATTTGAAATAGTTGTTCTAGAATTGTAAAAGTTTGTAATTCAAATTCTGAGTTAATATATGAGTACAACTATGTATGAAAGGAATTGAAGTACATTTGAATTCATTTATTAAAAAACAAGATTGGATCACAAAAAGTTAAATAATTTGGTCTTTGTTCAATATAACTTTGAGAAGGTATGTTATTATAATTATTAAGTTAGATATAGTTTTTTAATAGTTTAATTTTTTTAGTTCACTATGTTTTAATAAAACAAGTAGATCTATATATCCAATTTGGCTTAACTATATCGAATTTACCTATCAATAATTTTAATAATTAAAGAGAGGAAATAACATAAAATTCCAATTTAAAGAAATAAATAACGTCATAATAAATTAAAGAAAAAGTATAATTTAGTCTTCCAAGTAACTTTAATCTAAAAATATTTTAGGTTTATAATTGTTTTTGTTAAATTAAGCTTTAACTTGTTTGTTACAATGAATTACATCAAAAAAATTTCTAATGCTAATGCATCTAATGCATGCACGGGCATGAAAGTGTTGTTTGGTAACGCAATATGAAGCCCTTGATTTTACCAGTGAATAACTTTATTACCCTTATGAAGACATAACATAATAAATGGTCTTATTTTCCTGGACTTTAATTGTGAGAAAAGCCATTCTATTACACTTCTTATTAATTTTTTAATTCAAATTATGTGATTTTTTATTGCAAATTCACAATTATACGTTATTTGCAAATTTTTGTTATATTTATTCCAATCATACATGTATGGACTTTAATCCGATTTTCTTAGCATTCCAATATGCTTTAATAAATACATTTTTCCAATGAATATCTTATTTCAGAATGTAAATTTAATAAAATGAAAGCATCATCTCATATTTGATAAAGCAAACACATGCAGTGGGGTATAAAAAACATGGGTCTGTTAAAAATTAAAACAATAGGTGTCTGTTAGAAAATAGTAGCCTATTAAACAACAGGAACTTGCTAAAGTATAAATCCTATTGAAAAAAATAAAAGACAATAGTAGCCTATTAAACAACAGGAACTTGCTAAAGTATAAATCCTACTGAAAAAAATAAAAAGGAAGGTGCTTGTTAAAATGAAAGGAGCCGTCAGTAAGTTAAAAATAGAAGGGGCCTATTATAAAAGTTAAGGAGCCTCTTGCTGAAATGAACACACACAAAATATAACACGGAAATGTAAAAGATAAGGAGAAAGAGAGAAGATGGATGTAATCAATTTATACTAGTTCGACTTACAACCTAAGCCTACATCCAGTCTCCAAGTATCCAACTTGAGTGTTTCTGTAACATCCCACCCCCGATGAGAATGGTAAAATAGTAATTTGGAAAGGGCTAAGAGTGGTTAGGATTGTTTTGAAATATTCATGCATACCTTTATACATGAATAGTAAAATTTTGCACATGAAAATGACTGTACATGTATTCATGACATTTTCCGGTATATGTGCCTAAATGTGATTTTTGTGGGAAAATGTGGTTTTTGTGCTTGAAAATTTAATTGGACTGGATTATTATGTGTTTTATATTTTTGGGAAAATTTAGAAATTTTTCTGAAATTTTTCAGACCGAAAAAATCACCAAGTGGCAGACTGATTGGTTTTCGGTACTGGAAATTACTGTCCAATGGTACTGAAAATTTGATACATAAATTTAGGAATTATTGTTTTGAGCCATTGAAATTTTAGGGACAAAGTGGAATGAAAATTGGAATTTAATTGGAAAGAAACTATGTGGGCATTTTAGAGTGGGACATGTGGCAAGTGACACATATCACTTGCCTAACATGCCACCATGTATGTTTGTTTAATAAAAACCCACCCATTTTTTGGTCATTCTCGATACTTCTTCTTATCTAAGGTAATAGGTGATTTTTGTGATATTTTCCTACACCACTTTCGTAGTCTACTTACTTCCTTGCTCCTTTTGAAATTTTGACCATCCTTCTCCCTCTCTTTCTCTTTGCTTGCTCTTCTTTATTCATTAAAAATCCAAACTTAAGCCTTTCCCCTTATGATGATGGTTGCCATGGGTGTGAGGGGTGTGAGAGGGAAGTTGGCGAAAAGTGGGAGAAATGAAGAATTAAAGGCTAGTGAGGTGAGAATCTTGTTTTTATGGTCTTAAATTGGTAGTTGACGCATTAATTATGATGTCTTGAACATTAATTTCATGGTACTTGGGATTTGATTGTATGGGTATAAATTATGTTTGTGTAAGGACAAATGATATAACATGTAAAGTATAGTTAAATTGTGTGTTTTGGATGGATTTTAGTGATGTTAGATGATTATTTCTTAAAAGAAAATGATTGTGTATGTGTGCTGGAATTTTGTGGATTTATGTTCAAGGATAGGTTATGAGTTGGTTATGGTGGAAATATGAAGTGAAATGAGTGAGAATTGGTTTAGAAATGGTATGGAAAATGAGGAATGTGAGTTGGTATAAATGCTGGAAAATTGAATGTGTGTATATTTCAATGTTTGAGTCATAACTTTTGATATGGTTATACTATTGAGATGAGGTTTGGCTTGAATTAACCTAGAGAAGCTTGGCTACAATTGTTATGAAGGACGTGCTGACCAATTATGTTGGGACCCGATCTCGGAACTGGACCCAACCGAAAAACGAACGAAAAACAGAAACGAAAAACGGATTGAAAGAAACAAAGCGAAACGCAAACGCGATCAAACGGGTGAAACAGAATGCAAAAATTTGAACGAAAACGAACGCAAGGCGAAACAGAATACAAAAATCCAAAGCGAAAACAAACGAAACAAACGGATTGAATCGCTTTGGTCACCAAAAGTCCAAAGCGACGAAAATTGGAGGTGAAAAGCGAAACAGAGCAAAACGGAGAACAAACGAACGGATAACAAACTGAAGTCCAAATCCGACATCTGACATCCACGAACAGAAACTTTTCGAAACAGCGCCGCGTTGGATATCCTAAGACTAAACCAGCCTAAACCAATCTAAAATCCGGTATAAATTTTTTTTCTTTCCTTTTCACTTTATTCAATCTTATTCAAAAACAAAACTAATCCATATTCAATTGGAAATTTAACCATTCCAATCTCACTATCTTTTGTCATAATGATCCATCACCTCAAATTACTAGATTTCTCTTAATCATGCATATCTTAAATTCATCTTTAAAACTCTTATTCTAATTTTCCTTTGCCATAAAAATAATCACACAAATCTTATTCCCAAACAAGCCATACATAATTTAACGAAATTTCTGCAACATAACGGATGCATTTTCAGAAACTCAAAAATTTCTGCAAAACAAAAGAAACACACTTCTAAATTTTCCAAACAAACTCCAAATCATCGGACCTCCCTTCCGAAAATCCAAACACAAACAAATGCAATCCTATACCTACACTTCAAAATTCTCAATCAAATTCCATACTCAGAAATCAATCCCATCATATATCATAACCATACACAAAGTTTGCACTTCAACTTAAAACATAAATCCATCATTTACTTACATAATCCAATTTCATAATCATACATAACCTCAAATCCATACATAACTTTATATTGCATATACATCATAAATTAATGCTTACAAAAATCTTAATGGCATTCCAAGCCATACACAAATCCAAAACTAAGATCCAAATTTACACAAAACACAAGATAAGAAAAATTGAACAAATGTGTTGACTTTCTTTCATTTGATCTCCTGCTCGAATACCTGGAGATGAGGATGAAATGGGGGTGAGCTAACATAGCTCGTGGATAACATATTTATAATTGAAAAATAAGAAAAAAACCATTTCTCAAAACATTTTCCATTTAGCAAATTTTTGAAAAACTTATTTCTTAAACCTTTCCACTTTTCAAAATTTCATTCCTCAAAATTTCAAAGCTTTTCAAAATTCATAAATATAATCGAAAACATGAATGCAAGCACATATAAATGCATAGCATTATAAATAAATCAAAAAGCACATAACATTTCAGAATGGTTTGCTTTCGGTCCAAATGGCACGTACTGCACAGTCCTGCATAGCGGTCCTGTGCAGCCGTGAACAGAACGTACTACACCTTCTCGCATAGCGGCCCGGTGTAGCCGTGAACTTATTGGAGTCCTTACGGAGCTCCAATGCCACTAGCGGGTAGGTGGGAGAAGCCTTTTAAAAACGAGACAAGTGCACTGACTCAACTTAAGGGACCTAACCAAACCCATATAACACATACTTGAAAACATTTCGAAAACATAATTTTTCGAATCGTGTCATACAAAACACATTCACATTCACAATTTTTCAAACACACTAAGAATGCAACAAATTTAGCAATCATCAAATGATTTAAACACAATGTCATATCAAACAAATTGACATTCCCGAAATGCGCATAACTTCATATAGCAATTCTCACATAGCCATTCGCAAATTTTCTAGAATGCAACTATTATAACAATTATTAAAACCTTCAAATACAATGAATTTAACAATTAATTCAATATTATCAAAACATTCAAAATCCACGAATGTAACAATTTAAAACCATTTTATTCAAATTATCCGCAACAATCTTGATAATTAATCAAAGTTGTCAAAAATAATGAATTTAATAATTTAAGTGATTTCTTAAATCATTGAACATATAACAATTTTCTAAAGTTACTCCAAAAGCAAGGACTTAATCATACAAAAATAAAAAATTTCAAACATTTACATTAACAGTATCTTTATAACAATTTCAAAAACATTTGGAAATCCTAATTTTTCAAACATTTTCATAAACAACATTTTATAACTAATTCCGAAAGTATTCAGAAATCATAAAATTTTCAAACATTTTCATAAACAATAATTTATAACTAATTCCAAAAGTATTCGGAAATCATAAATTTTCAAACATTTGCATAAACCATATTTTCTAAACAATTTCAAAAGCATTTTCGGGAATGAAAATTTTCAAACATTTACATAAACAATATTTTCTAAACACTTCCAAATATATTCGGAAATCATAATTTTTCAAACCTTTACATAAAATATATTTTATAAACACTTTCAAAAATAATTGGAAATCATAATTTTTCAAACCTTTATCATATTCAAGCTGAATATCATTTACAAATTCAACCAAAATTTCTCATAACAATTTTCCAATCATTCAACACAAAGAATTCTCAATTATCA
>JANZLC010000009.1:636928-649729 GCA_026413385.1 Erythroxylum gracilipes
TACTCATACCTTTGGTACTTTGATGTCAACAATTCATTCACTAATTTATCACTAGCAGCCTTCCATTTCAATCCCACCGAAAACACGATATCATCTCTCTCTCTCTCCGATTTACTTAACTTTAATCCTATGTTTGTTCATCTTCAATTTTCCAAAAATATTCACTTATGTATATATATATATATATATATATACACACACACAATTAAATGGAAAAATAGAGCATATAAGTCTTTATCACTTTCAAAATTTCTATACTCTTCTCATACATGTATTCAATCATCTTTCTACTCAAAATCATCTCTACACCAACATATTACATAAGAACCCCCAAATATGTAAAAACAACACATCTGAAATTTTATCTAGTTTGTACTATATTCATGAAAATGACCACTTTTTTCATGACTATTTTATGTCAAGGATACAATATCCTTGTTATCAAACATCTTTTATTCTAGTCCTAGAATAAGCCTATTCAAGACCTAGGATAATTTTTTAATCACCAAACACTGCCTATTCTACTCCTAGAATAGGGCTAATAACATATCTAAACACACCCCGCTTCTTTATGAAAATCCTAGACAGAATATATAACCCTAGCCACCACTATTGAACTGTTGGATCCCGTTTTCGAAATCCAACTACTTATATAGATTCCCTCATACGAACGCATGATTCCTTATAAAATCTTCTTGCTCTGATACCATAAGTGTTGGAACCCCTCCTATGCCTGCGATAGACCCGCAGTTTCTCCAGGCCTTTGCCCAGGCCTTCACCTTGGCTATGGGTCAGGTTATCAAGGTCTATTCGGATAAAGTGAATTTAAGTCCCAATTGAGGTGTAATCATTGGTGAGGAATCCATTCCTCGTGACGCGCGCGTCCAGATGTCACGCAGGACGTCGGGCTCGTGTCGCACCAGGGAGGGGTTCCAACATGAACTACTGCCGCCATCTCCATAATAGGTCCAACACATTTATCTTTATGAAACGCCAGGAAACATAGTTGGGGCCATAAGTAAACAAAGTACTGATAAGTGAAGATAGAGTAGGGCTCACTTAGCTCATGGTCGATAAGGCTCATGATTAGTAGTAGGTGATGTTTGTCGTTGTAGCTAACGTAATAACGCGTCGAACTCTACGTTTCTCTCTCCATCTTCTACTTCTTTCAATGTTTCAATTGTTTCTTCTATTGTGGACAAGATTTGCATAATTTATGTTTTTTGGTATCCTTCGAGCCATTTCTGCAACTAGCTTATCTCAACCACCATAGTCATATAAGATCTATCTTTTAACAGTATCCACAGAACAGGTTGAGAGAACTTTGTAACTCATACAAAGAGGGTTAAGCAAGAAGTGATAGCTCCATTAGAGCTTAAGTGTCACGAACCAGTACCACATCGGGCCCATGACAACCGCCGCATAACCGGGCTAAGGACACTAACGATATCCTTAATCTGACTATGGGCTAACTGAATATCAATTCTTTTCTTTTTTTTTCAAAAATTTGGGTAGTACAACGGCTATATTTTTAAAATCTCAAAATCTGCAAACGATTTCAAACACACTTCTATATTCACAGCCAACCACAACTCTAGGACTCTCTAGTCCACTCAAAGCAAGCTCAACTCCAAACAATCTCAACAATAGTATCAAAGTTCATACATAAAATCTTTTACAGAATACAAGGCAATCAAAAGTTAACTTACAAAATCATAAAGTGTATCTACATAAACACAGTTCATGAGCCACTAGATAATAAAAGTACAAAATAGGAAACTACCTACGCGCGGTAATACCCCGAAAATGTTGAAAGACCGTATGATCCACTCAGAGCTTCAAACTCTCTAAATTAACCTGCATGGTTGGAAAGCGGAGGGAGTGAGTACACTAGGTACTCAGTGAGCACGAAAAACATATATCACAAATAGAATTCGATTCATACTAAGATGGTGTAGGTAACCTATGAAGTGAATATATATCATATAAAAATACATAGGCCCAACATATGACTCAATGTATCCTGGTTAGAAACCATAAAGGCCTAGCCTATTAACTCACTCATCCAGTGCACACAGGTTCTAGTTCCAGTACACAAAAGCATAAAAACATCATATATATCAATCAAATATCAATAGGAAAACCATTATCAGGATAAGCCAAAACAATCATGTGTGATACCATTAGTAGGCCAAACTAATGTGCACATCCACCGATACTCGGTGTTGGCTCGACTTTCGTCCATGGTGAGTCCGGACTATAGTCGACAAGAGCGTCATCACCCTAGGTAATGACTTTGTCGTTGTCCAGACCCTAGGTGTGGAATCACCCACAAGTCCCGTAAAAAGGTTTTGATATGGCGGCTCGACTTTTATGTACCAGTGTCAAGGGTATGGGGGTCGCTTAATCAGTAATCATTTGTGCCTAACACACGATTGGCAAATCGTTTCCTCACCAATCACAAAAAAATCATATACAATTATTAAGTATAAAAATCAAGTAAGGCACCATGCCTTTATTTATCAATCCAACTAATAAATGAAAACTTATCATGGCTCTAAGCCGAAAGAGAACAAAAACATGCATCATACATGACTTGCTTATGCATATGCAAATTTCAAAACATTATTTCATGAAATAAAAGTCGACTTTTGTATTCCAAGCGCAAAGTTGCTCAAAAATGTAGTTTCATAAAATAAAACATTATTCTTTGCAATTTAAACTCAGATTTGTTAATAAAATAACATTTCTCACAATATGTAATAAAAATATCAGTTTTAAAAACTATGTTGAAACATTATTTTGTATAATAAAAGTTATCTTTTGTACTCCAAATGCATACTTGCTCAAAACAATGTCATTTATCAAATACATATGCATATTAGCATCCATTTGAAATTCAATTCTATCATATGTTGCCTAGGTTCAAAATTCAAATACAAGTCATCAGGCTTGTCTTAGGATGTTCTAATCCTATTTTTGAAAATATGGTTTCAACTCACCTAAAAAGAAGTTATACACACTCTTAGCTTTAACAATCCTGGGTACGAGCTCCGTAATTCACTGCTCCTGAGCCTTTATATAAAAAAAGGATATACAATGAAATTAGTACCTCAACATAAATTTCCTATTTATACACCCTCATATAGGTGTATAAAACACAATATCACTCCCTATAAGCTATAGAATTTGAACATTAAACTTCTCACAGGTTTACTTCCTTACTAGTCACATTAACTTTTCTTTTGCATTTTCTAAGGCATTTTAATGCCTTTAATCCCATACTTACTCATTTTCAAACATAATTAAGCCCATCTTTATCCAAGCATATTAGGCTTTACTTGTCAATCTAAGCAACAATTCAAGTTCACTCTAAGTAAACATAAAAGTGTTTTCCAATGCATACCATTATAAAGCCTTAAATCCTAAATCAAGTTCACTTAGGCATTTTATCAAACACCTAATGTGCATGATTTTCAAGTCACATTTTCAAGACTTTATCATAATAATTCTTGCTCCTATCATGTCATATAGTAACACTTCCAATCAATGACACATTCCACCACTCCATTCCAACCAATTTCCTTCATTTAAGCTTCATTTTATCAATTGTACAACTCATTACATTAATCCACCTCTTCTCCATCATTTTGACCTAAACTTAACCAACACACATCTTCTTCATTCTTCATCATCAATTCACATCATACATACATAATTAACATCATAGAGTTCATTTAAACCATCAATTTCAAAAGATATTCAAAAATTCACAAAGTTTCACCTAAAGGGAACAATTTTGGTTTTGACTTAAAGAACCCTCTCCATGATATATTTCATTCATCTAAACCATGTTTCATGCACAATCAAGCATGGAGAACAACATATCTTAACACCAAACTCAAAATCCTAATGTAGAGAGAGATGAGACAAAATTTACCTAAACCTTCCTTTGGTGATATCTTCCAATCCTTTGAGAATTTCTCAAATCTAATGATAGATTTGAGTTCCTTGACCCCAAATTAGCTTAGAACACCTTGATTTGAGTTAAAGAATCAAAAAGAAGAGTGAATTTTGGTGATGGCCCAAACTTCCTCTTTTTCCTCTCTTCTCCTTCTTTCTTCTCCTTTCTTTTAATTACACCAAAGTGTTTTAACGTCTAAAATGAAGGGGTTGCATGTCCACACCATGTAGAAGGGTCTAGAATTTGACTATTCTTTGACCAAGCATGATAAATTTACCATTTTGCCCATATGTATGTGAAATTACCATTATACCCTCCAAACATTCCTAAATTTACAATTAAGCCCAAAGTTTAGGAACCTCCAAAAATTTTATTTTGATTTTGGTCCTTGGACTTTTGAGAATTATAATTAAGCCCTTAACTTTATAAAATTACACATTGGTCCTCCAAGAATTGAAAAATTACATTTAAGTCCTTTAACTTTGACAATTTGCAAATAAGCCCTTATGTACATCAACTTTTCCAATTAAGCTTTCTAAGTATCCCATGAGTCTATAAATCATGTCTAATCAACTCTAAGGCATTAGAACTCATTTAATTTAACCACCATGGTCATATCCATCCAATGGGCTTGGTTTTATCCACTTAAAGACTCATATGTCAGAAATCTTTAAGATTTCGCATTACCGATGAAAGGGCATATAACATTATAAATCATTTACATATACACCCAAATGACTTAAATACATCCTTGAACTCATAGACAACCATATATATATATAGTATCTCCAAATACAGTATAGCACAAAAGAGCTCCGAAAGTCCAGTGTTACACCGGTAAAGTTGATAAAGAGAAGAAGAAGAAGAAACTAACATTTTTTTTTTTGTATGTAGAGCATATTGAGACTAGCTACCCATATATATGGAGCTTATTTTGGATATGGATATATTTACATATATGGAGTTATTTTATATTTTGGATACTCATGTATTTGGAGGCTAAGTCTTTTTTTTCCTATTTATGATGTTTATTTTGGATATCTACTTTTGTATGCGGATCATATGAATTATGGTGTATATTATTTGAATGTTTATATATGGAAATTATAGTTATTTACTTTATATTATACTTGTCCAACTTGTTAAGGTTTTGTCCATTATTTACAATCTTACTTCCTATACGCTTGTAGGTGTTTATCCATACTTGGTGATAAAGAC
Organism: Erythroxylum gracilipes; assembly: GCA_026413385.1. Classification (NCBI taxonomy): domain Eukaryota; kingdom Viridiplantae; phylum Streptophyta; class Magnoliopsida; order Malpighiales; family Erythroxylaceae; genus Erythroxylum; species Erythroxylum gracilipes. The sequence continues at coordinate 642,111 of JANZLC010000009.1, forward strand.
AATAAAGACAATACTAATACATTAACATGCAAAAATATTTAATATTAATCTATATATTAATAGCGTAAATGTATTTCTTATAACAAGTACATTGTTAACTAACACTCGATAATTATAATAAAGATGAAAATCCTCCTTAACAATAATTCTTCTTGTTGATTTTTTAATTTGTCATTGATTTCTAGAATGCATTATTAAACGAACTTGACATTTTCATTTCTTTAATTGTGAGGATAACTGAATACAATGCAAGAAGGTGAGAGGATTCAAGCTAAATAATATAAAATAATGCAAGTAGTCACATGTTCAAGCTTAAATAATATAAAATATAAAATGATTCAAACTAAATAACTAGTGTACTTATCAAAAACAAGATTATTTACTAATAAATAATGTATTGATATAGGCAATAATCAATCGTTAAGCTTAAAGGGATTGTTGACAAGGTTTATAATAATAAAACTCTCAATACCTCATGAATACGTTTCCACAAGGATTATTTAGATACCTAAACAACTTGAAAAGAACTTTGTCTAAGGTATCAAAATTTGACGTAAATTAAAATAAGTAACTGAAATTCAAACAATTAACAAAAGGAAATAATTAATAATTAAATAATTAAGTTGCCAATGAAACTAAGATTGATCAAGTTTGAAGACTTGAGAACTATTTTATCCTTATTTTGATTCAATTTATTTTTTTGATTTAATTTATATTTGATCCTAGATATCCTAAAGTTATAATCATCTTCTCTCGAGATCTAATCAAGTAATCCTAATTGAATTCAATAATTATGGAGTTGTAATCTTTCAATTCACAAAACCATTTCCAGGTTATTTAATTAGAATTGAAGCAATCCTATGGATAATTAATTTCACAATCAAGATCTCTTCAATTGTTTGTTAATACGATAATTACAGGTCTATTAAGTTATCAAAACTTATTGCCCACCTTAATACTGATATGTTGATTCACTCTCTCAATTTATCAACAAGTATATCCATAACAATTATCATAAACATTGATATATGTATTGAATTCAACAAAGATAAAGTTCAACAAAATAATTCAAGAATAATCCGTAATATGGATTTAAAAATCCATAATCATATTAACATCTTAAAAATCCAAATACACATACAAAACTATGAAAGAAATAAAAGGAAAAGGCTAAAAAATGGTTGAAGTCTTGATCTGGAATGCTGGAATTTTTCTAAAACTTTCTTAGATGTCTCCTCTTGATCTGCTTTGATGTGGTTTTCATGTTCTTTTATAGTGCTTGAGGCTTCTAAGGTTGTTTCTATGATTTTCCTATTTTATTTGGTTCCAACAATAACCCAAGCCCTCAAAACTTAAAAAAGTCTCACACCTAGAAACACCATGCACAATCGTGACCTACGTGAATCCTACTTCTCTTTCACGATCACAATAAAGAGCCATGCAACATTCCTTAACTTCACGTGTCATGATTGTGCTTAGTGCATGATCATGTCATGCCTGCATGCATCCAAAATCTTATCTTTTCTTCACATTCCTGTTTCTATACATTCACAAACACATCAAATACTTCTTGAAACATAAAATTAAGATCAAAATTATGCTCTAAATTAAAAAAAAAACACTTAGAACACATACAAACACTAACAATAGGATAACTCTAAGCCTATACACCAGATAATCATCTAAGAAACACTTATAAACAAACTTAAACACCTAGAAAAACATATCCTAATCTACACCTATTAAAGATCAACACAAAGTAAATGCTTGAGAGTGAGATAGTGATAGAAACTAAAATATGACTAAATAAAAACCAGAAGTGCTGATCAAAGCATTGTGTGACTTGTATCCATATCAAATAAATACACAGTAAGATTTTTTCTTGTAGTGTCAATATAACAAATAACAACAAAGCTAATAAAAAATCATAGAGGAATAAATAAAGTTGATTTTTCCCTAACTCACTAACTTAGAGAGAGCCTATTGACAAATGGAAAATATGTACATTCTTATTCATCCTCTTTTTGCTCAACTACATAGGTTACCTCTTCAATTAGGACTCTTCAATAATTAATTATGATTCATACATTAACTTTCATCAACTTATCAGATGCTCATATCCTTGCAGCTTCTGAAATCTTGCTTTCCACAACTTACATGCCTATATCCTTACACCAATTGATCATCACAATATATGTAATCACATTCGAGTAAACACATTCCCCTCTTCTACTAACCTCTCCCACATCTCCTTCCACTCAGCATATTCCCTTCTTTTATAAAATGCATAAATCGTCACATTATAACATGGTACATCAGGTACCACACCTATCATCGACATTTCATCAAACAAATCTAATGCATTCATTATACAACCACTTTTCATTAGCATATTAATCAAAATACTAAACTATAAGTATCAAGCATCAAATCTTTTCCCATAACCACCTTAACAACTTTTTTTCCTTATGAAATGATTCTTTAGAGACATACCTTATTTTCAAAATAACTTAAATATCTAGCCCTTTGCCAATGATTAAACTCACAGAAAAAAAAATTACCCAAACTATCAACTGACCTATTGTTTGTTGTCTCTAACACGTGCCTTCTCTGATAATGCTTATCGTCTCCACCACCGCCTACGTCCCTAACATTTGCATTGTCATCTCTTCCACCTACACCCCTCGGTATCACCTGAAATTGTTAAAGATTTTATGTGGTTCATATGTTTAGCTTAGGGATTTAGGGAAACAAATGGGTGGGTTAAATAAGTTAGGCGGGCCAGGTTAAGTCAGGGTCAAGTTTTTGGGCCAGACAATTGGTACACGTGGCATATTTAGACCACGTCAATATGTTTTAATTAGTCCACGTGGATTAATATTGCCATGTCACAACTTCTTTTAATTTTTTTAAAGGAAGTCAAATATAAGGAGTTTTTTTTGTGAATGTGAAATAAGAGGAATTTTTTAGAATTCTAAACTAAAAAGAGTTTTTTTTCAAAATTTCCTATGTATAAGAGGTGGTCTTGTCTTTTACTCAAAAATAAAAGTATTATTCACAAACTATAAACGTAAATGTCTTTAAAATAAAGTCATGAATTTTTTTAGAAATAAAAAAGACTAAAAAAACAAAAAATGCACTCCTAAATTGAGAACATATTTTTATTTTCAAATTTTACTCCATTTATATTATTTTATATCCATAAAAGAATTATTCATTATAAATTTTTTTATTAATGTTAAATTGAGTAGAAAGATTAAAAAAGTTAGATGTTTTCAAAGAGTTGATAAAATAAGTATATATTGTTAATTAAACAAAAATTGAACAAATACATGCTTTTAAGACTGAAAGCATATTTTTATATAAAAAAATTAAAAAGACTTTATCACACCTAATATAATTTTGAAACTAAAATAATTATATATTATAAGTAACTAATCCAACTTCTTAATCATAGCGATGAAAATCTTAGCTGTAACTGTGCAATAATATTGATGAAACTATTAAGCTACAATGATACAAGTCTCGATTTAAGTGTTGTAAACCAAAATTATATTGATACAATTATTCATCATTAGTGATGCAATTACATAATCATATTTATATAACTATTTAATCATAATGTTTTCAACCTTAAAATTCTCTCTTCTCCGCATGGGATAATTCTTGACAAAACTTAGCTTTAATAAGAGTAGAACTTGACCTTGTCATTATTGCTAAAGTCGATTTGTGCGTTCCTACTGAAGCTAGTGGTGATGTAACCGTGTTGGCAGCTGTAAGGAAGAATCTTTGACAATCTACTGATAAGTGTAAATTACATCGTGTTTTAGGCTAGTTTGATATGTGTTTAGCCGTTAATTCGATCATTTAGTATGTATTTAGGAAAACTGTGCTAGTTTGTTAATTATTTGTGTTAAGTGTTTTATAGGTTATTACAAGCTTTTGAGCTTAAATATTATGTTTTTGAGGTATTTTGATGAGATTTCCAGTGTTTCAAGGCTAATAATATTGAAGAACGGAGGAGTTTCAGAGGAGACCTGAACCAAAACACAGGCCTACGATCGTGACAGAAGCACCAGATTGGCCCACGATCATGGGTTGCATGCCACGATCGTGACAAAGAGATTACTCAAGAGAAACATGGGAACACTTCCATACTCAAGTTTTTAAGGGACTTTTCGGTCTTTTCGAACCCTAACCCTAGATGAATAAAACTCATACACATATTGTGCAGCCACCATACACATATTCTCTTCGACTATTCACATAAAGTCACAAGCTTTGAGGTGCAAAAGGTGAGAATTAGGACTGATAATTAAGAGCTTCCATCAAGCTTCCATTTTTCAAATTTTCAAATACAAAAAGGGAAGAAACCTACCATTGTATTTGTTTTATTTTTTTAGTATGTTTTGTATTTTATAGAATATGGATATGATTAAACTTTTTCTTATTATGAGTGACTGAATTTATTTTAGAGATTGTTTCAAACTACTCCTTGAATTCCTACTTTGTTATTTTGAATGAATGAATGCTTTTGATAAATGTTGTGTTTAAACCTTACAATTTATTGACAAATTGACTGGGGTAAATTGTATTGGGCTATACAATGAGAGTTAGCACCCTATAGAACTACATTTATTAAGTTAATTCAATAGTTAGAGAGAGATCTTCACTAATTAGTTGATTACCCATAGGATAGCTTCATAACTAGTTAAATTAGTGGATTGATTTTGTAGATTGAGAGAATACATAGTCAATCCCATTTAATTTGGATAGGGACATTTGATTACACCTTGAGAGAGGGTGATTGAAACATTAGGACATCTAAGGTGAGGCATAATTCAATCAACAAGGTAGGATGGAGATAAGATAAGGAAAAAGTGATCTCTAATCTTTAATAATGAAATTAAAGTTTCTGCACTTTTGTTACATTCTATGTTCGTTGCTAGTTTGTTTAATTTAGTTTATTTTTTAGTTTTTATTATTTGAATTTGAGTCGTAAACAAAACACAACCTGAATTAAGTGGTGTCCAAGCACATTCTCTATGGGACAATATCTGCTTTTTACTATAAGTAACGACCTGTATACTTGCAGTTTTTAACGTAAAATAAATAGTTTGTTTTTGCATTCAACAAGTTTTTGGCACCGTTTCCAGGGATTGTTTTGTTTAGTATCTTGTTTAGTTTGGGTGACTTTGATTTAAAAGTGTTTGATACTCTTCCTTGCGTATTTACAGGTGCATGAACACAAGGAGCACAAGAAGGTCTAACGAGCTTAGCGAAGAAGAGTTTTTAGACATTACAAAGCATGAAAGAGAGCTAAGAAGAGCTAAACTTCAAGACAGAATATAAAGGAATATGGCATAAAGAGAGGAAGGAGGAGCTGAGAGGACATTGATGGACTTTATGAGGCCAGGTTTCAGTCCTCAAGGAGTTGTAAGGCCTACGGTTTAAGCCAATAGCTTTGATATTAAGCCGTCACTCCTCAACATACTTAAGAGTAGTGTGTAGTTTTATGGGTTGTCAAATGAAGATCCCAACGCACATCTTAATAATTTCTTAGAGATCTGTGAAACCTTCAGGTTTAATGGAATGTTTGATGAAGCTGTAAGGTTAAGATTGTTTCCTTTTATCTTGAGGGATCGAGAAAAGGCATGGTATAACTCATTCAATTTAGGGTAAATCACTACTTAGGAGCAGCTAGCCTAAGCTTTCCTAGCTTAGTACTTCCTCTTGACTAAGACAACAATAATCATCAAAGAGATCACAAACTTTCAACAAAGTGATGGGGAGTCGATGTATGAAGCCTAGGAGAGATTTAAAGAATTACAAAGGAGTTGCCCCCACTACGACCTTCCGAGGGAGTTCGTTTTGCAAACATTCTACAAGGGTATGAATCAAAGCATAAGGGGAACCATATATGTAGCTGCAAAAGGATCTTTGATGAGGAAAAATATTGATGCAACTTATGATCTTTTGGAAGAGTTGGCAAGCAATAGTTGCATGTGGTCAAATGAAAGGAGTAAATAAGGTTCTAAGGAGCAAAAATGGATGATTCCAATTGACTCGATAATAGCCTTGCAAGAATAAATTACCGCCCTCACCAAGCAGTTGAGCAACATGTAAGGAGCTTCTTCATCCACAGTCAAGGCCATGCAATTACAATATGAGTTATATGGGAAAGACAACTATGACACAGTTGAATGCTTCTTGCTAGGAGTTAATGGTACATAATAAGTAAATTACTTGGGACAATCGCAAAGAGGTAACAATTCCTACTCTAACACTTACAATCTTGGGCGGAAAAACTAAACAAATTTTTCATGGAATACTAATAATGCAGTTGGCTAATTGAGAGCAAAAAGACCTCTCAGATTTCAACAAGACCGACTTGGGTCTTTAGAGAGCAAAATGGACAAGTTAATGGGCGTATTGGGTTCAAAATTCTCAAGCCAAGAAAAGGGTCAAAGAAGACAAGAAGAGACTCAGAAGAGAATGGAGGCAAAGTTTGACCAGATTGCGAAGAACCACGCTTCATCCTTCCGCAACTTGGGGGTACAGGTAGGTCAACTTACTAATGCTTTATCTTCTAGGAATGCAAGAAGATTACCAAGCAACACCGAGGCCAATCCAAAGGCACAACTCAAGGCGATCACACATAGGAGTGACAAGCAATTGGAGAAGCCAAGTATGTAAAAGAATAGCCAACAAATGGAAAAAGGTAAAGGTAAAGAGATAGAAGAAGAGAAGGTAGAAGAGAAAGAAGAAGAGAAACCAAATATGCCACCGCCACCCTACAAGCCTAAGATTCCATATCTATAGAGGTGAGATAACATCAAGTAGACACTCAATTCTCCAAAATCTTAGAGAAGTTGAAGAAGAAGCTTCAGATTAATTTGTCTTTGGTGGAGAGTGTGTGCCCAAGTATGCGAAGTTTCTTAAGACAATTAGTGATGAGCAAGTTGAATTCAATATGACTAAATCTTTGAAGAAGCCGATGGATGGAAGTGCATGTATGAAGATTGATGATATGGATGATTATTGGGCCCCGAATTTTTTATTTATTTTTTTATTCATTAATTTTATTTATTTATTCGTTTACTTTTATTTATTCTTTATTTTTCTTTAATTGTTTTAATATTGTTAGATATAGTTGAGTCTTGAAATTAGCAAGGTTGAAGGGGAATTAGAAATTAGAATTAGAATGAAAGGTTAGGATTAAATTAGAATTAAGTTAGATGGTGTTATAAGGAAGTAGAGACTTATAAGGCAAACTAGGGGCAAAATAGGAAAGTCATTGTAAGTGGAGGGCATTATTGGAAGCAATAGGCATTTGGTGTGTTAAATTAAAAGAAGAAGGAGAAGTTGTCTTAAATGCTACAAAAAAGAAGAACAAAACGTGAGCTAAGGAGAAGAAAGAAGAGAGAATCGTAGAAAGCTTGGAGAGAAGAGGAAAGAAGAAGGAAAAGAAGAGGAAATCAAACTTTTAAAGGTAAGTTACATCCTTGCTTATGCTAGATTCAAAAAGGGGATAAAATGGAGGTTAGGGTTTGTGTTGGGAATGGAGGAAGAAAGAAGAGAAAGGTGAAATCAAATGGATTTTGGGATTTCTAAGTTAG
>JANZLC010000009.1:656660-672291 GCA_026413385.1 Erythroxylum gracilipes
TAATTTTATTTCATTTCAAAAATCCAAAACCCCCCATTTGTGTAAACACCAGTTAATTTCATTTCTTAGACTTTACATGCATTCTCTGTGGGATCGACCTAGACTCACCACTCTATAGTAGTAGTCTAGTAATTTTAATTTTGATTAGCGTTACGACGCGCGATCAAACATTACCTCCTTCCTTTCTTTCAATGTAGTTGAACTGTGATATTTCACTTATCATGTATCTCGAACAACCACTATTAACTATCAATTCATTCTACATTGTCTCTGTTTTGAAACATATCTACAGAAAGCATTATCTCCCTTTTGGGTTAGTAGTTTGACCTTTCGGTCTCCAAATATATATCTAAGATAATTTCTTTTTACGAAATTACAAGAATGACTAATGTGACCATATTTACCACAGTAATCGCACAGAACAGATGAATAATATTGTTATAATTTTTGCCACTTAGCAGGTTCCTGATGTTTTGGTTATAGCTACTGTTGAATTTAACAAAGAAGTTTTTGTATGGCCTGATATTGTTATTTTTATTATATCCCATTCCGAGCTTACTAAAAATGCATTTACCACTACCAATCAATGCATCAAGATTTTTCCTTCCATCAACGAAAATTTCCAAATCTTTTTTTAGAGATAAGATCTTTCCAGCACTTTCTCCTTTTCAAGTTCTAAGACGAAGACTTTTTCTTCTAACTATCTTACTTTATTAGAATCATTTTTTAGCAGCGTATGTTCCAGCTTAGCTACTCTTTCTTCCATAACTTCCTTTTGAAAACCTTTTACTTGTAGTTAACCTCAAAAGACATCCCTAGTTGCCAAATTCTCATTTGTAGATTCTAATGATTTAATCTTACTCTTTAGAGATTCATCATTGCTCTTGAACTTCTCAACTTCTTTGAAATACTTTATGTCAACCTTTTATATTGATCATACAATTCATGATATGCATTTTTCAATTCATCAACTTCAATATCAGAGTCAAAATAATATACCTCATTGTCTCCTGATTCAGCCATAAAGCAAATGTTGTTAACTTCTTTTGACTCTTCTTATTCAAAGTTTTTTGAATCCTTATCTGACCAAGCTGCAGTCATCACTTGTTTCTGGATTTTCTGTTCTCTGGCTTATCCTTTTGAACAAGAGGACATTCTGGTCTTGTGTGTCTAGGCTTTTTGCAGTGAGAACATATGATTTGATTGTTTTTTGTATTGCTATTGATGTGCTACCTTTTGATAGGAACCTATTATTTCATTCTCTTTTCTTCATCAACTTCTTTTTATAAAAGTGGGCATATTTTTTGACCATAAAGTTGAACTCGTCATCTCATCTATTTGCAATTCAGTATCACTTTCATCACCGTTTGATTCGTTATTTGCTTTTAGTTCCATTCCTTTTATGTAGGAGGATCCTTTGTCTCGCCTAACCTCGGTTTCATAGATCTTCAGATTTCCTGGTAGCTAGTCAAGTGAAATAATGTATAGATCCTTTTTCGTTTCTAGAGCTATCACCTTAGGTTTCCATTCCTTTGGTAGTGACCTAATAATCTTTATTATAAGCTCGTCATTGGGATATATCTTTCCTAAGTTCTTTAAGGTCATGATGATATTGTTGAAGTGTTTGAAGAATTTGTCTATGGTCTCTCCCTGTTTCATGCTAATAGTTTCATATTGATGCACTAAAAGACTTATTCAATGCTTCTTTACCTCATTTGTTCCTTCAAATATGACTTGTAGTTTGTCCCACATTTCCTTTGTTGTAGAACAGTAGGATATTTTCTCATATTCTTTTGGAGATAATGCACAAATCAAATGATGTTTTGATTTAGCGTTTAGTTATGCATTTCTTCTATTAGCATCGGTCCATACTTCTACGTTATCTAAATTGGGAAGTGTAGCTCCAACTCTGATTGCTTGCAAGACTTCAATATCTATACATTGGAGATACATTGTCATTCTCTCTTTCCAGTATGAGTAGTTGTTTCTATTGAAGTAAGGAGGCTTTGAGACAAATTTTCCTTCAAAACTTTTTAAGTTGTTTGCCATGATCTATCACGTGCTGTAAAACCAAAAATGTGAAACCTTGCTTTGATACCAAATGATAAAGCAAACACATGCAAGAGGGGGGTGAATTGTGCGTGACTTAAAAAATTTTGCAAGTTACTTTCAATTTGTAAAAAAAATAAGGGCCTGTTAAAAATAAAAACAATAGGTGCCTGTCAGACGATAGTAGCCTGCTAAAGTATAAGTCTTATTGAAAACAATAAAAAGGAAGGCGTCTGTTAAAATCAAATGACTTGTCAGCAAGCTGAAAATAGAAGGGGTCTATTATAAAAGTGAAGGAGCCTCTTGTTGAAATGAACACACACACACACACACACACACACACACACACACACACACAAAATATAATGTGGAAATACAGAAAATAAGGGGAGAGAGAAGAAGGACGTAGTCGATTTATACTGGTTTGGCTTACAACCTAAGCCAAAGTCTAGTTCCCAAGTATCTAACTTGAGTGTTTCACTATTAAATCAAGTAGTACTTTAACGAGCCTCTTCAAGCTCACGAGTACATATTTTTTAAGATTCTCCAACCTTCCACACTCAAAGTGTATAACAAGCTTCTAGAAGCTCATAGAAAAATAAAACGTAGAATCAAAAACAATTTCTATCTTGATAGAGTGGTTTCACTTTCTAAGGTACAATAAGAATGATATGACTCTCAAAAATATAGATGCTGCTCAAATGTTTCGAAAGTCTGTGTATACTCGTTGCTTCACAATTGTTGTTGGTCTTCCTTAAATAATCAATTTCTTCAACTAGTTGTGGCTTCACTTGCATTTTTAGTCAACAAGATGGATTTAAATCTGGATAACTTCGATGTCATCTTTGCCAAAAATCTTCCAATAATCATGAGGATAATATACGACCTTCATAATTAGTATGATCTTTTAGGATAAACCATTTCTAATAATGTAAGTTCATAAATAAGGTTCTTGGAAGAAAGGAAACGTATTTATTATGATTTTATTTTCTTTTGAGAATTAACCTGTTAACAATAAAAGGAAATAAATCTAATTTAAATTTTGAAATATTATATAGTTATTATCAAAATCGTTAAATATAAACCTTAAGCTAACAAGATTTGCTTTGCTAACTCTTCTCAAATAATAGTCAGTTAGTCTTTATATAATAATGTTCTGTCTTATTTGTTGAAGAAGCTGGAAGTCTAACACAAGTTGGGCAAATGAGTTGGAAATTTTGAGATTTTGCGATGAGAAGTAAGGGAGTACTTGGTTCATGGGTTTGTAAGACATCAATAGGTATGGAAATAAAAAACGTTGATTGGTTATATATTATCATTGCATGAACATTATTTTCATATATGAGTTTTGGGGATTACTTCATACCCACTACATATGTGAGAAATGAAAGTCATTCCTTCCTCCTTTTTTAGTAAAAAATATAATTAATTAAATATAACTAGTTAAAATTAAATATATTCTAAATAGAATTAATTGGAATTAATTAAATATAATTAATTAAAATTAAATATATTCTAAAAATAATTAATTAGAATATACTAAATATAATTAATTAGATAAAATTGATTAAAAATAAATATATTTTAAATAAAATCAATTATAATATATTAAAATTTGATGTAAAATAAATTTTTTATTAATTTTATTTTTTAATAAAACAATATAATTAATTATAATATATTAAAATTTAATATAATTAATTATAATATATTAAAATTTGATGTAAAACAAAATTTTGACAAATTTTATTTTTTCCTTTTTTAGTAAAACAATATAATTAATTAGAATATGTTTATCAAGATTTTCAACAAATTAACCACTATCAATAATAACGATAATCTTTTATTCATCTTAACCGACCATCATAATTATAATGATTATATTCATTCGTATTCCTATTATCATTTCTCATTGTGAACCAACTTCCTCCTAATTCTACAAGAATTAAACAATGGTAAAAAAAAACAATCACACAAATGCGACAGTATAAATTGTTATGTATAACTATTTTGACGTGATTTTAATAAAATATTACAAAATTTCATTATATTTTTAATAGTTAGTAATTTTTGTAATAAAAATAATTTTTATAGAATGAATAAAAATATAAAGAACGTTTATATTTTTATTCCCCTAAACTATATATATATAACTTTCCTTCGCTTCCATTGAAGAGGAAACAATTAAGAAAGGGATAATGAGGCTCGTGCTTTTTGTGAGGACATAAGGGAGTGTTGTGTGTTGAGCACGGCAGCCGCAAGACGAGCAAAGGATGGGTCCAAAAGTAGGCACCGTCTTTTATGGAAATGAGGCTGATAGGGAATTCAATTAAAGACACACATATATGTATATATGCACCCTCTTTTGTTTCTTTATCGCCTCTTCTTGACTTTGCATGGTGTATGCATCGCCTAAAGCTTCACTTCCTCCAAGAGAAAAGAAAGAAAATGGCCAAATGAAAAGCAAAACGGAATTTGCACATGCATGTCCTAGGTTTCTACGCTACACGTCCTATGTATAAAACCTAATCATTTTTACGTGTATTTTCATCGTGCTCCAAAAGCCTAATCATTTCAACTCTTACACATTTTGTCCATGGTTGATTTTCCATCAGTACGGAACTATTTTTTCAATTTCTTTCTTAGAAAATATCATGTTTACATCAATTAATTCGATTCCATAATTTAAAAGGAAAATATAATGGCCCTTCTCGACGAAGGGAGAGAAACGTAAAAGGAGGAGCTGCATCTACCTAATTCTCCCGAGTCCCTCCTTACAAAAATTAAAGCAAGTTTGAACTTTGAGTTAGCAACCACGAACAAGACATCACATCTTTGCATAAAAGTCTTTGGTCATAGACTGCAAACATTTACGGTTCATCTTCTAAGGCGTGGACTTTAATTTCGCTTCATATCCTTATATCCTGATGACCTTGAGGCTTCTGATCAGTATTTTCATAGTCGTCACGAAACACCAGCACCAGACATGAAATCTTTTCCCAGAAGAGGAGTGAGGCAATACAGAAAATCTGAAGTTCCGCGCTTTCGTTGGACTCCTGAGCTTCATGAAAATTTTGTTGATGCCATTGAAAGCCTTGGTGGTAAATACAGTAAGTAGTCTTGATGATCGTTTCTCCTAAAGCTTTAGTGATATATTGATATCAAGTCTGACCTTTTCCAAAACTAGACACGTTAACTAAGTAGAAGTAATGATCTTCCAAGATTCAATATCGAGCTACCTTATTATTATTATTTTTTTTTGAAAGGTAGCTACCTTAGTTAAGAAGTTGAAAACTTTGGGTTATATATGTGCACATATAACCCCAAAATAAAACCAAGAAAGAACAGGTAAAGGATGACAAATAATAAGTAAGATACAGTGACATGGTTATGGTTTTAATTTGCAGAGGCAACACCTAAGAGAATTCTGCAGATGATGAGTGTTAATGGGCTTAATATTTCTCACATCAAAAGCCATCTTCAGGTACTTATTTACCTTCAAACTTTTCTTTAATTTTCATCCTGAATTATTTAGAAATACATATTTATTCTTCCTTATCTTAAGAACTTTTTGATATTAAAAATTTAAGTTCTAATCTCTTAAAAAAGTAGTAGATAGTTAAAGTTGCCAAACAATAATCTGAAATAGGCGAGAACTACAAGACAAACAAAAGAGAATAAAGGGAGCACTTACTAATTATTGTGCTGGAAGGAATGAGGAATAATGTCTAGATCAAGTGTTCAATTATTAGCTAAAATTTCTCATTGAATTATTAAAGCTTAAAAAAGTTCATGCAATTTATAATGTAACTTAAGAAATAGCAGAAAAAAGATTTTTTTAAGTACATGAAAAAAAAGAAAAAAGAGGAATGAAGAAAATGCAAAAATTTGTTTCAATTACTAAACTTTTTGCAAAAGCATATTTTTCTACAAATATACACTTTTCATATGTTTTTTTTGAAAAGTGAATTAAATTTTATTCACACTAGCACAAGCTATTACAACATTACAATGAGTTCCTAGTTACAACTTATTCATTTGAATACAAACAAGTTAGAAGTTACAAGCAACCTAAACTTAGAGATTCCATCTACATTTCATTTCAGGAGTGAGTTTGTTTTGTACATTTTTTGTTGTCGTGATCTCTCTAATCCAATTTAAGGTGTTGCCAACTAGTTGATGCTTCCCAATGTTAGCTCTTTTGTACAATTTGTTGTTTCTTTCTCTCCAAATTGAGTAAATGGTTATGGTGAACGCAGTATTGAAGAGCTCTGCACTGCTTGAGTTGTTTAGTTTTCTTAGTGACTTAGTCCAAGAGTCCTTTCAATTCGTAAGTCTGGAAGTGCTCCACTAGCATATGTAGCATCCTACTCCAAACAACTTTGGAATACCTGTAGAGGAAAAAGAAATGTTTCCTATCCTCCTAAGCTTTTTTGCATAACATACACATGGGGTCAAATATACCAAACCATATGTTTTTTGTTTTGATTATGTTCTTTATCACAAGCTAAGTGATTAAGGAAGCTTTGGGGTTCAAGGAGTTTTTCCAAAGTAATTCATACAATGGTGCATCTCCCAAGTTTGTTCTACATATTTTATAGCAAGATTCATTTGTAAAGATCCCTTGGAATTTAGAGTCCAAGCAATGTTTTCCTCCCTATGCTGATGATGGAGTTGAGGTAAATAAGTTGCTAGAGAGGAGAATCCTCAGAAATTTCCAAACCATTCTCCCTACTGGATGAGTGAAGAGATTTTAACATTAGTAGGGATTTTGTTTCTCAAATGAACGATTTCATTTCTCAGTATAAGAGGACTTAGATCAGTCCAATTGACATGCCATAACCATATGCTTTCCCTATTTCCCAATTTTTGTTTAATCCAGGGATATAATAAGCTCCTCAAGGTCAACATATGGATAAAGTTATAAGAATGTTCCCTGTTGCTTATCACCTACTAGAGTTGATTTTTATAATAGAATTCATCAATCTATTTGATCCATAGAGCTCCCTTGTCAATATGTATTCTCCAAATCCTTTTACTTAATAGGACTTTTTTCACAAAAGAAATAGGAATAATCCCCAAACCTCCTTCTTCTTAGGAGTAGTTATTTCCTCCCATTTGAAATTTGTACCCTTTGAATTTTCTAATTTTCCACACTATGTCAATCTCCTTGATGACTCTCTTTGGCAGTAGAAAGTATGCACTCCAATGAACATGCAGGTTGTTAAGGACTGAATTGATCAAAGTAAGCTTAACTATAAAGGATAAAAACTTGTTCCGCCATGCATTGATTATTGCTTTGTACTTTTCAATGAAGATTCAAGATGTTTAATTGGATTTAGTGGATTGAATATCAGCCCCACTCAAAAGCATTAGGTCATCAATAAAAATTGAGTGAGTGATCCTGAGCTCTTTGAATTTATGGTCAAATTGGCATCTATCTTTGCAGGTAGTAAGCTTACTAAGCATTTCGGAAAGCCCTTCTATCATTAAGGTGAATAGGAAAGGGGATAGGGGACCCCTTTACCTAATTCCCCTAGTGTTCCTGAAAGATTGAGTGGAAGCTTCATTAACTAGAATACTGAAGGATAAAGTTATGATACATTCCATAATCCACTTAACAAACTGATATGGAAATCTCAGAGCTGCTAGACAAGATTGAATAAACTTCCATCTAATGGTATTAAAAGCTTTGTAGGAATCAACTTTGAATAAATATCTTCTAATGGCTCTTCATGAATTGTAATCTTTTATTAACTCCTATATTAGAAGGATATTATCTCCAATAGATCTCCCAGTGATGAAAGACCCTTGAGTTGGATTTATAGCTTCCTTCAATGCTATATTCAATCGGTTGGCTAATAACTTGACTATTACTTTGTAAAGTGTGTTGAAAAATGAGATAGGTCTATAATCCACCATGGAAGAAGAATTTTGCTTCTTAGAAATGTTAAAAATGTAGCTGTAAATCATTTCTTTTAGCATATTAGAGGAACCAAAAAATTCTAGAACTACTTTAATGAAGAGATTACCAGTGATATCCTAGGTTTTCTAAAAGAAATAAGTAGATAACCCGTCAAGTTTTGGGGCTTTGGAGGGATGCAAACTGAATAAAACTCTGTTGACTTCTTAATGTGTGAAAGGGGTCACCAAAAGGCCCTTCAAATATTGACTGATGGTGTTGTTAAAGAATCTCTTTAAATTAAAATCTATAGCATTGGATTCATTAGTCCCCATTAGATTGATAAAGAAATTCTTGGCTAGTTATTACATGTTACTCTGATTAGAGAATGTTTTCCCCATGTTATCTTGGCTTCTTCCTCTCTTAACCAGTTAATCTTTAATTTTTTATTTAAAATTGAATTGTGCAAATATAGAGCTTTTTGATGCTCCTTTAGCCTTTAAGTTTCAACTGCTCTCTTAGCATTATCATGCTTATAGCAATCTTATTGAGCCATCTTAATTTGTTCTTAGTTTCAATAACACATTTAATTTGATTACAAACAAAACTTTTAAGAGCTAGTTTGATAAGTTTGAGATTTTTCATAAGCTAAAAAGCTTTATAACCTATCACTACTTGATTTTAGCTATTAAGAAATGTTTCTTGGAAACCCTCTTTAAGAGTTAATCCATTGAAGAATCTAAAAGGAGCTCAAAACATTTTGAAAGGAAGAAGGTTCTAAATATGAATGTAAAAGTGATCAGAATTGGAATTTTCACCTGAATGTGCATAAGAATATTGGTTTAACCAATATTGGTTAACCAATGCTCCAACTAGCTTTTTACTAATAAACAAGTCTCCTTACTGCTTGTTGGTCTACATTAATAATCTACCTGTGAAGCTAAGATACACCAGGTTAACCATTTGGTCCAAATTAGTGAGTTCTCTACAAGTTCCTAGGTTATACCTCCTTCCTCCTTCCTCCTGAGAAGATAAGGTGCAATTAAAATCTCCTGCTAGTAACTAAGGATCTGTTATTCCAACTTGAATAGCTTTAAGGCCTTCTCATAATTTTTCTCTTTGGAATGATAAATTAGAAACATAGATCACTGTCAAATCAAATTTAGAATGTAGACTAACAATTTGATATTTCAAATGCATAAATTGGTCAATTTCGCATATTACATAGACATCTACCTTGTCTGAGTCATAAAGTCAAATAATCCTCCCATTGTAATGAAAAAGATGGTATCAAAGGATTTCCATTCTGCTCCTAAAAACTTGAGGCCATACTACATTTGAGGTACCTTTATTTTAGTTTCAAGGAGCCCCACTATACAAGGCTTCTTGTAAAAAATGAGCTCCTTCACAATTGACCTTTTTAGAGGATCATTTAACCACAAGGATTGTCATCAAGGAGTTGCTCCCCTTTTAGCTTGTTTTTTCCTCTTCTTTTAGCTAATTTTCTCATAGAATTAGTAACAAGATCCTTGACTTCTTCCTAATCCAATTGATTCTCCACAAATATGGAAGATTTCTTTAAGTTGGTTTCAGGCTCCAACTATGAATTAAGCATGCTAGTAATAATTTGATTCTCCTCCATTTCTTCAATTACTTCAATTGTTTATGTTTTTGTCTCTTCAATGGTCTCCTTGTTAAAGTTTTTGAGATTTTTTGGGGTGTCTAGTCTTGTGAGTTCTTCATGCCCTCCTTTCTTAAAAACCTTTCCAGTGGCTTTCCATTTTTTGTTAACATTGTTAGGTTTACATGGATAAGTGATGGGAATTGATATCTCACCATTTCTCCTTCTTCTCTCAATTTCATAACTAGAATGCTCTATAGTAATTGTGAAATTTTCTTAACTTCAACACATATTTTTGAAAAACAAATCCTCTCCATATCAGTTGTTTAAGAGTCCATACATATTGGCTTCCTAGGGGAGCTAGCAAGGGAGCTTAGTTGTTTAGTTGTCTAGAATTCTAAGGAGACGTGAAAATTAATCAAAGGGGAAAGGTATCTATGTTCATTTTTGGATGAATATGGGTTGACCACCTACATGCCAAGGGCCTTACTCTAGTATCTCATTTAAACAAGATTAAAAGTTGGATTTGAAAATAAAAGATCCATGTTCCATCAACATTGTTTTTTCTAGCCCTTTCTTACTCCATCCTGCTATTGCCCAAGCATGAACAACTAGGAATGCAGTCCTTTTGCTCCAGAAGAAACCAACTAGGGCTCTGGACTTAGCAGTAGCTCCAGCTTTAAGAAGCTTTATAAGAGGGTAACTACCCTATCCATCACATCTTGGAGATGTTTCAACTTGCCGTCGTTGTACTGGATATTCAATCTATTCTTCCATCCTCCAACAGATTGTTTTGGTACTTTTGAAGCATCAAAGGGAATTCCTTTATTGACATTCTCAACTAGACTCGCGTGAGCTAGGGCTTCTCCAAGTTTTATACCATTTATATCTTGTGTGAGTTTTGGAAACTCCTCCAGAGACAATTTGGAGAGGATGTTCCACTAACCTCCTTTATGGATTGCAAGGCCAAAGAATAGCCTTCTATTGAGGCAAAAACTTCTCAAAGTAAATCACCTAAGGTCTACACCAGGGAGGCAAAAAATCAATCGAGGAAGCTTATTTCATAATGATAGTCTTAAGAAAGGATGTTTAAAAAAATTGAGAAATCTTAAGACTTTATATTCAATATATAAAGTCTTCATATAGTTTAATTGTTGTGGTCTATCAATAGATACAAGTAAAATGATGAATCTTCTCTGAGGCTTAAACACCTCTTGACATATCTACCCATCATTCTTTCTTTATATCAAGCCTAAAACCAAATAATTAAGAGTTCACCTCTTCTAACACAAGTTTTCTAAAAGCTAAGAAAATAGGTGCTATCTAATTAAGAAAACAAGACCGAAGCTATATTAAGCTCTCTTCCTTTAGGTTGGATTGGCAAAAAGCATTTTGAACTTTTTGTTGCAATTTAGACAAAGAAAAATCTTCATGAGTTTTGTACTTAACATGATTAAGGTGTGGGAACAGTTATTGGTCCCAAGAAACTTGGTCATTATTAATTATATGATTACTCCATAATGTTAAATTAAACTCAATACCCACATATCCATTTCTTATCCAGATGTACAGGAACATGAAGGATCACAGCAGCATTGACGACCTTGTGTGCAATCGGCATTTGCAGACAAGAAAAGCACGAACCTCAATCTGTTCCTCCAAAAGGTATATAAATGTCTTAATTAATTTATTTTTAGAGTTTCTATTACCATAACCAAGCACATAAATCTTTAACATGTTTCGAAGTCGCACTAACAGTAAGATTATTAAGATCTTAGTACTAATTAATATTACAATCATACAATAAGATAAGCATAATTATAATAAATCATTACAACACAACTAACTATACAATTACAATATTGTGACAATCTCAATTGCAGGCTTCAACTTAAAACTTTAGAATTATCTTAAAAAATCGCGAAGATAATTTATTTTAATTTAAAAGTTGCAGCTTATATTCGAAACTTATCAATAAATGTATAATACATAAGGAACTCCATAAATGAGAAATTAGAATTTGGATATATAAATAATATCAAAGTAGCATGGAAGTTCAATCTAATTTAGTTCTAAACAAAAATTTCTGAAATTATAATTGAAAAAGCATGTAAAAATACCTTGTCAACATAGATATAAGAGGATGCTTTTAGTTTTGAAAAATTAATCGAACAACTTAAAAAAGTAAACATATGTAAGGATATGATTCTTCAACCTAAAAGTACATAACTGTGTATTTAATGCCAATTGTTATTTTGAAAGATTGGAAACAACTACACAACTAGTTAAGAATAAGGCTACTTACTACTAAACCTTTCCAAATTCTGCATAAAGTGAGATTCATACTTCGTATTGTTGTTGTATTTTGAAAGAACAATGGAATTCACTTGGTATCTTATGCCCAATTTACTCTAATTTAGATTCTAATTGAAGTCATCAGGTCGGGTTGAACCTAACATTTGCTTATTGGTAACAGCTAAGCTATAGCTTTTAGTTCAGCTCTCTCTCTCTCTCTTACAGCATAGAGAATTGCAGCAAAATGTCTTCACTCCTCGCATAATTAACTTTTTTCTTAATGGCTAGCTATGCAGTTCTCTAATGTTGTTTTTAAGACCTTTTCTATTAAAATTTTGGAAGAAGGTTCACTCTATCGCCCATACGTTCTTTGTTTGTTTTGTTCAGGCTGCTTATGGAAGAGCTTAAACAAACAAGAACTGAGAGATGTGCCTCTAAATCTCAAATTTCATCTGAAGAGGGCATCCAACCTCTTGCAAATAAACAATGTATTGGGCAGGATACTGAGGTAAAACCCCTCTCCCGTTTTGTTTCTCCCTCCTAATCTTTTTCTGGTCACTATCCTACCGAGTGAACATGTTGAAGTTCAGTCTTAACGAGTGAATGCTTGGCCTTTACCTAAGATAGTTCAGTATTAATGTAACTTTAGATTCCTTATTCGTCATTAGGTACGTTTCTTTGTTATGATCGACATCAATACTCATAGTAGTTCACTTTGTTTTTGATAAAATTTTACTTCTGTTTGCAGAATTCAGGAGAAAACTTCCTGCCTAGAATGTCCAATGAAGAAGAGCATGATCGCGAGCTAACTGAGATTTGTCAACTCTCACCATCCTTCATACCTTCATTATCCTCAATAATAGAGGCTACAGAAGAACGAGATTTACTGCCTTTAATTGCTAATCAAGGTTTCCCATTCAACTCAATACCAAATCATCAGATTCTAGACATTTCGGAATTCAACTCTTTTGGAAGCAATCACGTAAACCTAGATTTGACCATTTAATTGAATGAGATAGTTTCCAAAACTAATTATGACAGTGATACCACTATTAGTGTGTAGAAAATTTTGTGCAGATGATGTTCAATTACGACCTTGAATGCTAGATAGTTTTCACTTCTTTTCTATTTTTCTATCGTAGTTTTTAGTTTTTAGTTTCTACTTTTTATTTTTTCAAATAAAAACAAAAACTTGTTTAGTTATTAATATCAACGTATTTATATTTTTATTATGGATGATAATTATCTATTAGATAACATTTAAAGATAAATTATTTTTAATTAATTATATTTATTTTAATCTCTTATATAATATAATAAATTTAATTATAAAAATTAAATTAATTATTCATAATTTTGATCAATAATTAATTTAAATTAATTATACAAATAATATTGAATTAAGTTATTCATAATTCTTATTAATAATTAATATATCAAATAATTGAATAATATATATTTAATTGATACTAAGCCAGATTATGAAAAAAAGAAAATAAAAACTAATTTTTGTGACTTTCACAAATTTTGAAAATCAGAAGAAACCAAAACAAAAAACTCAAACAATTTTTTTTACTAAATTTGAAAACGAAAACAGACATTCAAACACAGAAACAGAGACAAACAAGCCCTAAGTTGTAAAGAAATGAACTATCCCATATTTTGGAGTAAAACTTAACATAACAACCCCAAAAGAAACATATTAAACATAATATAATAGTTGAAGGAAATATGCAATTAATAGTTATTTGGTTGACATATTTTTGTATTGTGTTCTCAATTTGATCTTTTAACATTTTACACTCTTACAATTGAAGAGATGATCTAAATAAAATTGCTCTTCCTTTCCAATTATGATCTTCAACGTCATTGTCTTCAGGTCGTGTCTAATATTGGGTCAAGATGTGAAGTTGACTGTAGTGTAAAAAAAAATTGACTTCTATGTATTATGTTGAGAAAACTTGGATTTCCTAAAGTCTAAAGTAGGTTTCTATCAACCTCTTATTTGTACATGTCTTTTTTTTAATTAATATATCATAAGTTGAACTATTATTGTGTATAATGAGCTTTAAGCATATTAGTATGTTCAATTTCTTTTATTATATTTGTTTAATCTAATGTTACGAGACTTAATATGGAATTTCAAACTGTTTTAGGAATAATGTTTTCTAGAAGTAAATTAGTCAAAAAAGAATTAATTTATTCAAAAATAAATAAATGGAACATATAATAGTTATAAAAATAAAAAATAAGATAGACAAAATTATGTAATTCATTTAATCCTATGATTACAAAAGAAAAAAGATAATGAATTTTACTATATGAATGTGTATATAAGTTTATAATAATTCACTTTTATTTTGATATAAATTATAATTAATATTAAATGATGTAAATGAGAGATCCAATATCCTGGAGGAAGTTTAAAATAACGTTCGGTAACAAAAGACTTCAACACATAAGACGATAATAAGCTTTATCCATGATCGGGTTATTTCGATGTGTGTAAGTTTTAATTAATTAACTTTAATAATCTGCAAGCGCACGGTTCGTTCGTGTAGTACCTAAGGTATCGATCTCACAAGGAGGGATAATATAACACTACAATCTAAGGCGAAAATAAATCGTAGAAATTTAAAATGTAATGAAACTAAAACAAGAATTCAATTCAATAATTCAAGAATCAATCACGAAAATATTAACAATTTAGCAGTTGCAACACACACACAAGACTCAACATAAGGAATTACCAATTGAGAGAGTGAAATTTACCTATCTTTAACACTAACCTAATCGATTATGAATTACTAGATTATTGGTTCTAGACGATCCTAGGGTTGATTACTCTCTCTCGAGTTATAACTATTAACCCTACTTTGTAAACCATAATCATATTATGGAAGTTGCAATTGCTCTATTAACAACCTATCCAAGACCTTAATTAGATATAAAGTTGTCTAATAAACTATCGGAAACCTATGCAAGATCTTTCTTCTTACAATTTACCGATTTGATATAATTCTCGTTCTATTAAATCACCTAACTTTCGTTAGCCCAATGTAATTATTTTTCATTCGATTCACCCTCTCATTTTATCATCGAATTATGCAATTGTAGAAATTACAATAAATCTAAATAACACATAAAGAATTAGATTTGATTAAATCAAAGATAAAACCACGAAAATGAGTTTAGAATATCTCAACATTCAAAAATCCTATCATCAACTCCTATCATCAACTGTTATTCCTAATTTTATACAATAATAAAATAGAAAATAAACAGGAAATAAGATCTGAATGGCTGATGGGAGGCAGCGACGTCAAAAAACTCCTGATCCAGGAAGTACATTGAGTTAGCTTTTTCTTCACTTCTCTCCTCCTTCTTCTCTTTCTCAATCACTCGATGAATTCTCTAAAAGTGACTGATGCAAAATCTCCTTCTTTCTGTTCTTCTTGTTTTGTTTATGTTCTTTTTATGTTTAGGGTTGAACTAGGGCTTTTTGGGGTCCAAAAGGTCCAAAAAATCCCTCGAAATGCGAAGTTTGGGAGTTGCTACACGTCTGTCCGACGCAGGCCTCGATCGTGGCCTATATCTAAGCCTTTTGTCACAATCGTGGCTAGTGTTTTAGGGTCAATATCGAAGAACGAAGGAGCTTTGGAAGACATTCGGGCTGAAACCACAGCCCACAATCGTGGCACAACAGGCCCAAGCTCATGTCCTCGTGTGCCACGATCGTGGGCCTGTTGTGCCACGATCATAGG